>CM075974.1:18390418-18586787 GCA_038048745.1 Coluber constrictor foxii
AAGCGGTATATAAGTCTAAGTGCCCTTCCTTCCTCCCTCCCTCCCTCCCTCCCTCCCTCCCTCCCCTCCCAGTGGTTAGAATGCAGTATTGCCTGCCTGCCTTCCTTCCCTCCCTCCCTCCCTCCTTCCCAGTGGTTAGAATGCAGTATTGCAGGCTAACTCTTCCCACTGCCAGCAGTTCAATCCTGACCAGCTCAAGCTTGACTCAGTCTTCCGTCCTTCCGAGGATGTTAGAACGAGGACCCAGATTGTTGGGGGGCAAGAGGTTGACTCTGTAAACTGCTTAGAGAAGGCTGTAAAGCATTGTGAAGCAGTCTATAAGTCCTATTGCTATCTCAAGTAGAGAGAAAATCGCTCTTTAGGAAGACTCCTTCTTTCTCCCCTGGCTGAGCCCAGCAAGTCTGGCGTTGGAGTAGGCAAGGGTGCCCCCACCCGCCACGCCGTCTACCTGTGGTCATGTCTTCCAGCATCTCCAGCAACATGTCCTGAGTCTCGTCGATCAGCTTGGTGCGCTGCACCACCAGTTTCCGCAAGCAGAGGTAGCCATTCAGCACCGTCCCCACCAGACGGCTCTTGAAGTGGCGCTTGATGGACTCAACTTCCACGAAGGAGGACAGGAGGCCTGGCAGGAGGGGAAGGCAGGGAAGGCCGCTGACCAACAGGGCCGGCCAGGGGCCTGGGGCTCCCCAGAGCCCAGGGAAACCAAAGGGGGTAGGGTGGGGGAGAAACACCTCGCGGCTGGCCTACCGGTGATACTCTTGAGAGCGTAGCCCTGCTGCAAGTCGGTACTGAGGGTGGCTTCCTCCAGGGCCAGGAGACGGGCAATTTCCTGAAACGGAGAGATGTTCAGCATTGAAGTAAAGAGGCCCAGAATGGCTGGGGAAGGGAGGAAGACCAAGACTGGCCACCCTGGGAGTGGAGGAGCTAAGCATAAAAAAAAAAGGGGGGGGGCTGCTTTTAACCTTCTCAGGAGCAAGCTGTAGCTTTTCCAGCTCTTGTCAGACTCCACTACCCATCTTCCCCGGCTGTCCTTGTTGGATGGGCCAACAAGGTGTCCAGCAAATCCCCTGGAGGGTCAACATGGTTCCCAAAGCAGCGAGGATTTTTTTTATTGCTTCAAAATGAAGCTGAGGGGTTAGAGCCCCCTCCCCTCTCAGTCCAGGGGTGAGGCTCCGTACCTTGGTGATCAGGTTGCCGACGTAAGGCAGGACCCCTCTGGCCGCCAGGTAGACCTTCCAGCGGGCTGGCTTGATGAGCTTCTGGTAGAGGGCCAGGTACTCGGCGGCACATTCGCCTGCCACGCACAGCTCGTCCAAGTAGCTGGCAGAAAGAAGGGAGGAGGAGAAGAAGGAGGCCATACAGAGGTCAGAAAGCCGAAGGGGCGCAGCGGGGAGGCCCTCCCTCCCCTGCCCTGGGCCTCACCTGGTCAGCAGGTCGAGGACTTGCTGCTTGCGGCTGGGGATGGTGGCCAGGGCTTCCACGATGGTGCAAGCTGCTTGCCGCGCTGCTTGGGTTGCTGGGGTGAACAAGACCTGGAAATGGGAGGGAGGAGAAGCAGGAGATGCCCCCTGGGCACTCATATGGCATGGATCCCACCCCATTCCTTGGAGAATCTCCTGCCCCAGGCCTCAGGATGGTGCTGCTTCTTAGCATTGCCTTCTCCAAGAGTCTGGTCTTTCTTCCTTCTCCTCCCACTTCCCTTCCTCCTTTTTCCTCTTCCTCTCCTCCTCTTCCCCTTTCATTCTCCCACCTTCTTCCACTTCTCCTTTCCTTCCCCTTCCTTCCCCTTTTCCTCCCTCTTTTCCTCTTCTCCTCCTCTTCCACTCCTCCACCTTCTTCTTCTTCTCTTCCTCCACCTTCTTCCACTTCTCCCCACCCCCCCTTGATGAGTGCATCGATGTGTCTCACCAGCCGCAGCCAATTGTTGTGTCCCAGCTTGAGGTCCAAGGGGCAGGTCCTCTTCCCCCGCTTGCTCATGAACTGCTTCCACTTCCAGGCATACTTCTCCGTCAGGTAGAGGTGGCGGAGCTCCGTTCGCCCCGGAGATTTCCCGTTGGCTTCGAGGCCTGAAAGAAAGGCAAAGCAGCAACGGGAGTGGAGCTGCAGGCGGGCCCTCTCAAAGCTGAGCATCCTCGACCTTCCTTCTCCCAGTTGGGGGAGGAAGCCAAGAAGGGTGTGTGTGGGTGGGGGAGAAGCATACCTCTGGCAGGGAGGCATTTCTTCCACACCTCGTAGGAGGCCTTGGGATCCCTCTTGAGCCACAGCTGGGCCTGGGCGTGGATCTCATTGCTGTAGGGCTTGACCGTGGTCAGGGAGTCCACCGGTGTGTCCTGGGGAGCCCAAAGAAGAGAGTCTGGAAGGGCCTCGAGATAATGTTGCTGCAACTGGGCGCCCACACACCTGAGGCTGGGATGGGGGCGGGGAGGGAGGGAGGGAGCTAAGCCGGGGCAGCTACCTTGTTCTTCTTGCTGGTGGGCGCCGGGGGCTTGATCAGCTTCTGAAGGATCCGTAGGCACATCAGGGTGATGTTTTCCACCACCACCGGCGTCTTGATGTTCACGGCCATGAGGAAGAGGCTAAGGGCTGGGCCAAAGCGAACAAGGAAGGGGGTCAGAATCGGGCCAGAGACCCAAGAAATAACATTTCCCCCTCCCCTGCTGGCTTTTCTCCCAGTGGGGATGGCGCCTCTCTCCCCCGGGGGCGGTGGGTTCCACATAATTTTACCACCGGTTTGCTGCACACCGAAAATATGAGCGTGTGCCTTCCATGCATGCCCACAATCTTCCATGCATTTGCGTGGCCTTCCGTGAATGAGCTTTGCTCTTGTGTGTGGCTTGCATGCATGAGGATGGCTTAGAAAACATAGCTAAATAGAACGGCATAGTGCCCGGGGGCCGCTACCAATTTGCCCAAACAGGTGCGAACCGGCTGAATACCACCACTGCTTCTCCCTCTTCTTTTCCTCCCTCCGTGTCATAACTGGCCTTCCAACCCCCGGGACTCACCGCAACGCAGGCGCAATTCCCAGCAACTGTCCTCTTTGGAGATGGAGTCCGTCAGCAGCAGCATCTCGTACTGAAGGCTGCTGGCCTATGAAGGGGGGAGAGGAAAGGATAGAGTAAGGGGTGTTGCCTCTAGGTTTTCCAGGTTGTTGAAGGAGCCGCGAAGACCCCGAAGTTGGTGTTGTGGTCCGCCAGCAGCCTGCAGAGCTGTCAGCGGAGTCGGACAGCGATGAGGCTGAGGAAAAACATGGACCAGTCCTGGAGGCTGGGGAATGCCTGCATGAGGGCTCTGTGTTGGAGGCAGAGATGGGGCCAGGGCCATCGGGGAGTGAGGTGCGGACTCCGGAGCCTTCAGAGGCTGACAGTAGAGAGGAAGAGGAACAGGAGGAGCCTGTTCCTAGTGCACATATGAGAAGAGCTGCCAGAAGGCAAGAGCAGATAAAGCAGAGAGGATGACTTGGGAATAAGGCCAAGAGATGCTTGGCCCCTCCCATAAGGCTTAAAAGACGAGCAATGGCTCTTGGTCTCTTTGCCGGAAAACAACATTGAGAGAATTGCTTCTTGTTTCACTGTATTCATTTCTTGTCGGCATCTTCTGCTTCTGAACTTTTGCCAAGAAAAGCCTTTGGCAGGTTGCCTAATTATCCCAAGGTCGGTGATAAACTGAGGAATGGTGTTTTGAAGAATTTGCTTTAATTTAGTTTGGGCTACGCTGAGAATGAGTTCATTCTCAACTGTCCTAATAAAGTCTGCTGTGTTTTCAAACTGTTTGCATTTAATACTAACTACTTGAGCCTGCGTCACAACACCGAGGCTGGAAGCTTGTTTTACAGAGGGGCCCCAGCCCAAGGGGCCATCAGGAAGGGAGGGAGGGAGAAGAAGAGGTGGGCTAGTGCTGCTCACCAGGTCAGGATTGGCCCAGTGGCCCTTCAGAGCTGCGGACACTTTGCTGATGATGAGGTCGTTCATCTGCTGGGTGGCTTCTGGGTTGTCTCTGGTTGGAGACGGAGGATAAAACAATAATGTCACAGGGTGCTCCAACACACACACACACAAATACACACGTATCCAACTCATGTAATAACCCCAACACGACTTGAAAGCGGACTAGCCAGTTGTGTTAGCTGCAAGAAGCAGGT
Source organism: Coluber constrictor foxii (assembly GCA_038048745.1). Taxonomy (NCBI): domain Eukaryota; kingdom Metazoa; phylum Chordata; class Lepidosauria; order Squamata; family Colubridae; genus Coluber; species Coluber constrictor. The sequence goes on from CM075974.1 coordinate 18,394,560, forward strand.
GGATGACCCCAAATCCAGCCTGGGCTTGAATGCTTGTCTTATCTCCCGCTCATTTCCTTTCACTGTTAGTTGGCCAGATTCTTAGAGAGAGCTTAAGCTCGCAATAAATCCTTATACTCATCACTTGAACTGCCTGAATTTCCTGATTTCCCCTGCGCTTGATAGGCAGGTCAAGCAGTACAGGTGGAAGGTAGATGGATGGAGAGATGGAGAAAGAGGATAGAAATCACGGATGGAAGCTTATCAAAGAGAGAGCCAACTCTCTGAGAGATCTCCCCAGAAAAAGGGAGAAATTTCCTGACAGAACAATTAATCAGTGGGACGGCTTGCCTCCAGAAGTTATGGATGCTCCATCAATGGTGGTTCTCAAAAACGAGATTGGGCAGACATTTGTCTGGAAGCCTCAAACAGAAGGTTGGGTTAGAAGACCCCCCCAAGATCCCTTCCAACCCTATTGTTCTAGGTAGTTCCTCCGAGTTCAAATCAGCTTTAACTCATTGTCAGGTCTGCCAACTTCAGCTTGGCACCTCACTGGCATCCTGCCATCAAAGGCTCTGGGGCAGGGGACACAGGGAGAACAAATGGGCAATAAACACGTATGTGGAGGTGATGGGAAATAGGGAGGGAGGATGACAGCTTGATGAAGACCAGGCAAAGATGGAACCAGTTTGTGCCAGCGCTCAAGGCCATGCACCTTGAGACGAGAATGTGGACTACCCCAAACACCTAAGCATTTCTCAAAACACCTATGCAGTTCATCACTGGCTCTGGTCATGAAGGGAGAGTTGGGATGAGGAGAAAGCTTTATAGCTTTTTTGTGCGGGAAATTTAGTTCTAGCCTGACTTTACGGCAGCCAGCATCATTTAGTAAAAGAACCCGTCACTTCAACTAAATGGAGTCGAGGGTCTTTCTTTCCTAAGGGATCGGACTGGGGCAGGTCTGACACTGATCTTCAGTACTGAGCGGGTTCAAGGGCCCAAGGTTCTCCATAGGCAAAGCCAATCCAATGCAAGAGGCTCTCTGGGTTCCATTGTTACCCATCCTTGGAAAAAGGCAAAAAGGAAGGAGGAGAGGCAGCTAGCCGAGGCCCACCTGGTGAGGAGGCACATGAGCTGGCGGACATCCTCCCTCATGCTGGCAGCCCCTCGGCGCAGGTTGTAGTCGAAGAGCTCACGGATGAGGCCCTGGGAGACCAGGATGTGGCGGATGGCGGCGTTGGTGGCCAAGGCGCGGAGCAGCGTGATGCAGTGCTCGGTGACGGCCGAGGCGCAGCCGTAGCATTTGGTGGAGGAGGTGTGGCCGCAACCCAAGACGGAGAGGGCGCGGTACTGGCTGGCGGTGAAGGTGGGCTGGACGGCCGAGCGGGAGGACTTGCTGGCGGCCTCTCTCTGCTGGAGGTCGTACTCCAGGAGCTCCTTCCGGGAGGCAAACACTTTCTGGGGAGAGGTTAAGAGAAGACAGGGGGATGAGCCATGATGGAGGCATAAACTGAGTAGGGCCTCGGGTGGTCCATCAGAGCAGCCTAAGACAGACTAGCATAGGGTTCCCCAAATCTCGGGCTGCAGCCCACTACTGGATCACGAGCTGTTCAGAACCAAGCCACCCGAAAGCAGGAGAGTGCACATATGCACTCCATTTGCACGAGCAGAGGTCGAGCTTTCTCATGGCTTGCACAAATGGAGCTGCACACGCACACATGCTTGCCGACCATTCGCGTGGAACCACCCACACCAGGCCGCAAAACCGGAAGGATTGGTGAACTCTGGACTAGCAGACATATTCAGTCCTGACTGAAGCCTGGCCTGAATACACCAGAACGTTTCTGATCTCAACAGCCAACCTGTTGAAAGGGGTGGGCGAGGCCAGTTCAAGGGGGATTCTGGCAGCCACTGTCCCAGTCTCCTCGGAGCGGGCCAGACTACGGAAGGGATTACCCGGATGATCTTGGGAGTGGCCCATTTTACCTGGATGATCTTGGAGAGCTCGTCAAAGGAGTTCTTGCAGTCGCCACAATACTCTTGCGCCAGCTGTAAGATGTACCTGTTCACGCTGGCTGAGGTGGAGCTGAGGCCTCCGCTGCCCCCGGAGTCATCCTGGCACAGAAAGGAAGGGAAGAAGTCAGGCCAGGATGGCTTTGCCTTGCCCCGAGTCCACCCGGAACGGCCTTTTCCCCCTCTCGCTACCTGTGGCTTTTCGGGCGCCGCCTCGTTCACTTTGCAGAGCAGGTTCTCCAACTGGGGTCGGTGGCCCATCAGCTGGTGGTAGACCCGGTCGGCCTTGTCCAGGAGGGTGTTGATGTTGGTCACGGCCTAGCAGGTGAAAATGCCACAGCACCCTGATTATGCGTTGGGTTAACTAAACAACCCTGGGCTCCCGAGGTTTCGGGGACTGCAAAATTCCTGCCAACCTCCATACAAAGCAGGTATCTAGGTAATAAGCTTGGGGATCTAGCAACGATCTGCCTCCCAGAGAGTGAATGGAAGCTCTCTGGCTCACTCCAATGTCCGGCACACAGGCCGAGCTCTTTTTGCAACCCAAACGAGACAGCGGGTCGCTTCGGGTAAGTTTCGGATAACAGAGAAAACTACCCAAGGGCCAAGGTGGAGCATGAAACTCTATTCTAGGGATCTGGAGTTTCCAAAACACAGGTAATCCTCAACTTACAACCACAATTGAGCCCAAAATGTCTGTTGTTTAAGTGGGACGTTTGTTAAGTGAGTTTTGCCCCCATTTTACGACTTTTCTTGCCGTACATGTTAAAGCGAATCGCTGCACGGTAAAATTAGAAACTCAGTTGTTAAGTGGATTGGGCTGCCTCATATGACTTTGCTTGTAAGGTTGTCGCCAGAGGGGATCACGTTACCCCAGGGACACGGCAACGGACTATAACCAGTTGCCGAGCGTCTGAATTTGGATCCCGTAACCATGGGGGGATGTTGCAAAGGTTGTAACCGTGAAAAACGGTCCGAAGTCACTTTTTTTTCAGCACCTTTGTAACTTTGAACGGTCACTAAACGGACTGTGGTAAAGTCGAGGATGACCTGTACAGTGTTGGGGGTAGAACAGTCCCTCTAAAGGGCCTGCTGTGGCCTGCCAGTGGAGGTGGAGCCGATTCGGATAGTGAGGAGGTTGGGAAAGAACCTGGGCCAGTCCTAGAGTCTGGGGAAGGCTCAGGTAAGGGCTCTGCATCGGAGGCAGAGAGGGGGCCAGGGCCGTCTGACAGTTATCAGCTGCCTTCGGAGTCAGACATCAGTGAGGCAGAGGAACAGCTGGAGCCTGTTCCCAGTGTGCGCATGCGTGGAGTTGCCAGACGAAAGGAACAGCTAAAGAACAAGGGGCGACTCAGGAGTAAAGCCACAGGTGGATGATGAAGGGCACCTCCCAGAGGGAATCAAAGAGGAGCGAAAGGGGAGGGGAGTTTGCAGGAGACAATTAGTTCGTTCCCGCATTCTTGCCAATGAAAGATATCGGCCTGGCCACTCTCCAAGCCTGATAAACATTGGTCATTGTCAACTATCTTGAAAGACGGTGGGAAAGAAAAGACTTTGCTGGAGAGGAATTCACTGTCATTTAAATAAAAGGGGTTTATCAGGATGAGGACTCGGCTTCGTGCTGCTGGGGAAGCCTAGGTCAGAACAGTTTCCTGGGGGAAGGGCGGCAGCAAAATCTCTCTCCACTCCACTCTCCCCAAAAGGCAGGCCTCCTCCTGCTCCTCCTCCTCCTCCTGCCCCTGACCTTCTTCCGGTCCTCTTCGTTCTCGATGGGGTCCACGGCGCAGCACGGTTTGGCGAACAGCATGAAATCAAAGCGGGCATATTTGCAGAAGCCGCAGGCGTTGCAGAGAAAGGGGTCCTTCTCATCGTAGTTGATCGACCTGTGAGTCAACACCGAGAGGGTCCCCCTGCTGAAATCTCATCATCGCTACCCTGCCTCCCCAAAGAGATTCCCCCTCCCCAAATCTCCTTCTAGGACCAGTCGTGGGACCCCAGCTAAAGAGCCAGGAGAACCCCAAGATTTCTGCAGCTGGGGCGGGGGTGGGGTCCACCCGAGGTCGCCCCTTCCTCCATCCTGGAGCTCCCTGGGGTGAGAGGGGAAGAGGGGCTAAGCTCACCCACCGGCACTTGTGGCACTGGTAGACGTTCTCCCCACAGTTTCCGCAGACTCCGGGGTTGGCGGGGACCGAGGCGCTGCATCGGGGGCACTGCAAGGTTTCCGTGGAGGCCTGGTAGTTCTCGTAGAAGTCGGCAAACTCGATCATCAGGTTGGAGGCCACGATGGGCAGGGGAAGGTCGATCTTCACTTCCGTCTGGCCAGGGGTCAGCTGGACCTTCTTGGCTTTGTGCCAGCGGGCCGGCCTAAAGATGGCAGAAGCGGGGGGGGGGGAGGATGCGGCGGGGGAGGGGGGGAGGCCAACAATGAGAACCAGGCACAGAAGTCCATTTCTGCTCTTCTGCTCCACTCCCGGGAAAACTAAGCATTCCTGTTTACCCCTCATGCTGAAAATGAGATGAGCCGAGTGAGATAAAGAATTAAGGCATTTCCCCCCCCCCCTCCCCAGCAGCGATGAATGAATCGAGCCATCGAGACTCCATGGGGAGGAGACTGAAAAAGAAGCCAAGTTCTTCTCATTGGCAAAGGAGCTTTGCCAAAACCAGAAGAGAAACATTCAGGAGAAACCCTGCAGCTTGTGGCTGAAAGCATGTCTATCTGTCTGTCTGTCTACTATATCTAGCATCCATGTCTGTCTGTCTGTCTCTCTCCATCCATCTATCATCTATATCTTATCATCTATTTCCATCTATAACTATCTATCTATATTTCTATCGATTGTTTATCTATTTGTATCTCTCTCTATCTCTCATCTATCTATATCTCTATCTCATAATCTATTTCTATCTATCTATAACTATCTATCATTATTATCTATCTATATTTCTATCTATTACGTTTATTTATTTCTATTACTGTGTTTCTCTGAAAATAAGACTCTGTCTTATATTTTGTTGAACCCCGAAATAAGCGCTTGGCCTTATTTTTGGGGAGGTCTTATTATTTTGGGGCGCGTGGAGCAAGATGGGGCTTCTCTTGCCGTCTTACCTGATTTCTAGCTCTGTGTTTAAATATTTTCGGGGGGAGGCTTATTTTAGCACATGCGCTCAAAAGCCCAATTGGGTTTATTATCGGGGGATCTTTCTTTCTTTCTTTCTTTCTTTCTTTCTTTCTTTCTTTCTTTCTTTCTTTCTTTCTTTCTTTCTTTCTTTCTTTCTTTCTTTCTTTCCTTCCTTCCTTCCTTCCTTCCTTCCTTCCTTCCTTCCTTCCTTCCTTCCTTCCTTCCTCATCATTTATTTCCATATTTATCCATTATCTATATATTTCTATCTATTATGTTTATTTATTTCTATTTCTATTATCCTATCTATCTATCTATCTATCTATCTTTCTCTCATCATCTATTTCCATCTATAACTATCATCATTTATTATCTATCTATATTTCTATTATTTATTTCTATATCTATCTGTCTGTCTGTCTGTCTATCTAATCTATCATCTATCTTTCTTTCTATTTCATCATCTATCCATACTATCCATTATCTATTATCTATCTATATTTCTATCTATTGTTTAATTATTTCTATTTCTATCATTTCTTTCTTTCTTTCTATTTCATCATCTATTCTATCTATAACTATTCATTATCTATTATTTATCTATATTTCTATCCATTGTTTATTTATTTTTTCTATTATCCTATCCATCATCTATCTATCATCTATTTATCTATCTATCTATCTATCTATCTATCTATCTATCTATCTATCTATCTATCATCTATCTATCTATCTATCTATCTATCTATCTATCTATCTATCTATCATCTATCTCTCTTTCTTTCTTTCTTTCTTTCTTTCTTTCTTTCTTTCTTTCTATCTCATCATCTATTTCTATCTATAACTATCCATTTATTATCTATCTATATTTCTATCTATTATGTTTATTTCTATTTCTATTAATCTATCATCTATCTATCTATCTATCTATCTATCTATCTATCTATCTATCTATCTATCTATCTATCTATCTATCTATCATCTATTGCCTCTCTCTCTCTTTCTTTCTCATCATCTATTTCTATCTCTAACTATCCATTATCTATTATCTATCTATATTTCTATTATATTTATTTCTATTATCCTATCTATCTATCTATCTACCTATCTACCTACCTATCTATCTATCTATCTATCTATTATCCATCTATAATCCATATCCGAATCCATCTCTTTCTCTCTCTCTCTCTTCTGGAAACCACCCATTTCCCTCATGGTAGTGTACAGACAAAAAGCTAAAAACAAGAATTGAACATAAAACGCTTTTAAGAGAAGGAGTCAAGGATAGCCTAAAACTGCACTCTGGCCAGAGATTCCGAGCCGCCTCTGGTGATCGTGCCTACGTATCCTTACTTGTTCTTCAGCTCCACGATGGCCTGCACCGTCCGGTTGTTGTAGTAGAGGTTGATGGTCCGGACCATCTTGGTGCGCTTCAGGTCTCCGATCTTGACCGTCACTTTGCTGATGGTGTGGCTGCCGATGAGCTTGACCACTTGCTGGGTGGTGGTGTAGCGGGTGTCCACCTTGATGGAGGACAGCTTGATGTACTGGGAGAAAAGAGAGAGAGAGAGAGAGAAAGAGAGAGATGGGCTGGAAGAGGCCGAGGACTGGCGGAGTGGAAAGTGCGGGGGGGGGGGAGGGGGGAGGCACTTACGCAGAAAGGCACTTCCGGGTTGTTGCAAACGAGGCAGGGGTCGCTCTCTAAATAGTAGCCGTCAAACTCCACCAGGCCGGAGAGGGTGCTGGAATGAGGAGAAGAGGAAGGCAGTTGAGTTTATTCTGCTCAAGCCAAAGTCCCAGCTGGCTGCAGTTTTTTCCCTTCTATGGGGCAGGCCTAATTCCAAAGCAGGACCGGCACACCCCCCCCCCCCCCCAAATTCATTTCCTCGCAGTTTAAATTGCATGAAATATAGTTAAGTAAGGCGCCCCACAATGGTCTCCTCTCGGTCACACCCTAAAAAAACAAAGGCTGCTTGGAATTCATTTGGAAACTGTTAGGATATGTGTGAGCCTAACAGGTTGCCCAGGCAATATATGTGTTCTGTGACTTTAACATGGATATGTATTAGATGACTTTAAGTTTTACTGCTGAATCATTGTAATGCTGAGTCATGCTGTAATTAGATAATCACTAGTTGTAAACGTATTTAAGAAGGGAACTGTCATGTAGTCAGTTGATGATATGCTACCATTGTGTGAGGAGTTGCTACCATTGTGCTATCATCGTGGATGGATCTGCTACCATCGTGGTTTGTGTACCAGAGTGAACTTGCTATTCTAACCAACTACGGTTTGTATGGTAAGAAGATTTTTGTATCACTGGACTGATTTAACTGGCAAAGACTTGGATTGTTTAAAAGACGGTTAGATTGTTTTTTTCACTATAAAGTAAACTTTTGATAAACCAATTTGCACATCTCTTATTCATTGCTCACAGCAACGTTTCTCTGTGCTCTACACTCTGCTGGTTGGTAACACAACAACAATATCCTTAACAGAAACATTTCCGGGCACTGCAAACTGAGTGGTGCATTAGCCTAGAGGTGGAGCTCTCGCCTCACAATCAGGAGGGGCTGTGAGTTCGATCCTAGGTAGAGGTAGGTATTTCTCTCTCTCTCTCTCTTTGGGCACAATGAGAATATAACTGTTGAACAAAACTCAGCACTGGCAACAGGAAGGGCATCCAGCCAGTAAAACACTCAGCTCCATTCAGCTGCCTAAGACTTCACCCCGCGAGGGATTATTATGGGGGTCATTAAAAGAAGAAGAAGATGAATTTTCAGACGCTGCAAAGTTCATTTGGGCAGCCAGGCAAGTGCTCCCTCTCACCTCCAGACAAGAAGCACCCCCGCCACCCCGCCTGTCCCTTCCGGCTCCCCTCCCCCCCCACTCTGAACGCGCCAAGCAACCCTCACTTGTAGATGTTGGAGTTGGGATGATTGGTGAGGATGTGATTCTGCATCCTGAGGATCTCCACAGCCTTCTGGGAATATTCCTTGAACTGAAAACAGAGCCCAACACAAAAATCAGAGGAACCCAGCCTGTGAAACCAGGAGAGTCCCATAAAGCAAACTCAGGTGAGCTACAGGATATGGTCCCCGAGTGGCCTGAGGTGGCTTCCTTGGAGAAGTCGGGGTTCCAATAAGAAGAGGGGGTGGGGGAACCATTTTCTTCTCAGGTTTTAGCACCCGGGAAGGTGAGTCTCCCTCCCCTACAAAACAGGGCAAGCAAGATGGACACCCAAGCTCTGGCTTCACCAGCTGGAGTCTTTGCTCTTTTGACCTAGCCTACCTCACAAGGGTGGCTGTGAAACCCACCCCCTCCTCTTCGGATGGCTCTTGGGGCAGGAGCACCCAGCCCCGCCTGCACAAACAGTCCCAGGTGCTGGGAATAAAGGGGGGGGGGAGACACCGTTCCAAGCTCTTACCTTTTTCTCCGTCTGCTGAGTTTTCAGAGAGAAGTAGCCTAGGAGGTCCACAAACTGGGCTGCCTTCCGCCCGTAAGCTGGCAGCTCTGGCCAGATTGACCACATCAGATCCAGCAGCAGCTCTTGCTGGGACTTGTTGGAGTTCCTAAAGGGAAAACGTCGGCACTCTGTGGCTGCTCTTTGAATTTATGACTAGACTTTATTGCCCAAAGTGGCCAAGCCTGGCCACTTTTTAAGACTGGCGGACTTCAAGTCTGCTGGCTGGGGAATTCTGGGAGTTGAAGTCCACAAGTTTTAAAGTGGCCAAGCTGACTACGGAATTCTGGGAGTTGAAGTCCGCAAGTCTTAAAGCAGCCAAGCTGACTACGGAATTCTGGGAGTTGAAGTCCACAAGTCTTAAAGCAGCCAAGCTGACTACGGAATTCTGGGAGTTGAAGTCCACAAGTCTTAAAGCGGCCAAGCTGGCTGGGAAATTCTGGGAGTTGAAGTGCCCGAATCTTAAAGTGGCCAAGCTGGCTAGGGGATTTTAGGAGTTGAAATCCACAAATTTTAAAGTGGCCAAGCTGGCTGGGGAATTCTGGGAGTTGAAGTCCACAAGTCTTAAAGCAGCCAAACTGACTACGGAATTCTGGGAGTTGAAGTCCACAAGTCTTAAAGCGGCCAAGCTGGCTGGGGAATTCTGGGAGTTGAAGTCCACAAGTCTTAAAGTGGCCAAACTGACTACGGAATTCTGGGAGTTGAAGTCCACAAGTCTTAAAGCGGCCAAGCTGGCTGGGGAATTCTGGGAGTTGAAGTCCACAAGTCTTAAAGTGGCCAAACTGACTACGGAATTCTGGGAGTTGAAGTCCACAAGTCTTAAAGCGGCCAAGCTGGCTGGGGAATTCTGGGAGTTGAAGTCCACAAGTCTTAAAGTGGCCAAGCTGACTACGGAATTCTGGGAGTTGAAGTGCCCGAATCTTAAAGTGGCCAAGCTGGCTAGGGAATTTTAGGAGTTGAAATCCACAAATTTTAAAGTGGCCAAACTGGCTGGGGAATTCTGGGAGTGGAAGTCCAGACATCTCAAAATGACCAAGCTTGGCTTTATCGGATTCTCCCTCTTTTGTCCTTCGATCTCCATGTTCTACGGGCATTTTTTTTTAAAGCCACGGGTCTTAAAACAAATACGCAAACATCCCGTTCTGGATGCTTTTCTTTCTTCTCAGCCCAGGGGGGAGGGATGAAGAACGCTCCTGGGACCTGGACGGGTGGGAGCTCGGCTTGCCCAGGGCTGGGCTACTCACCGGTAGATGTGCAGAGTGAGAGAGTGAGCCTGCCAACGCACGGACGATGAGTTGGATTCCAGCAGGAAGCAGCGCAGGAACTGAATCAGCGTCTCCTTGTCGGCAAATTTGTTCAGCTGGTTCACCAGAGCGGTGCAGAGCTGGTCTTCCTGGCTGCCCGAGGAGCCGTCTCCTGGGAGAGAATTGAGAGGGTTCAGCGACGGCGCTGCCAATCTTTGGAGGACTGCAGGTCATGTGGCAAATACAACCCAAAGGCCTCCCAGCCTCACCCTCTCGCTCCTTCTCCTTGTCTTCCTTCTTGCTCTTCTTGGTGGAGGATTTGCTCTGCCCGGATGGCTGGCCTGAGCTGGACCCTCCGGGGACTGAAGTGCCCGAAGACCCGGCCGAAGCCGACCCAGAGAGGACCTTGCTGCCGCAGAGGGCGCAGGAGAGCAGCTGGAGGAGGACCGGCGAGACACCTTCGTCGACCAGGAAGCTGACTTGCAGGAGGAAATAGAGGACGGCTGGAAGAAGAAGAAGAGGAGGAGGAGGAAGAAGAAGAGAAGAGGAAGGTCGGTTTTACTTCCATGTTCCTGAATACAGCTCCCCTTAAATTTGATTTCTGCCGGACGATATGGCAGGAACAAGCCCACTGAGAAAGTGCTGAAGTGGGGCAGCTTCAGGCTCCTTAAGTTCTACAAGCAGAAGTTCAGGGTGCAACTGCCCAGGAAGTGGGAATCTTTCGGCCTTCCTGGCCCCCTTCCCATCAGCTTCCCCCCCACTCCGACCCAGGAGCCAAAAGAAGAGCACGGGGCCCCCGTTGGACCCTCTGGAGCGGGGCCACCTTTCTTTTCAAAGCCCCCCAAGGGACTTACAATCGTCTTTGATGCAGAATTTTTGCCAGTTGACCGTGCGCTGGGTGGCAATTTCGGCACAGGCCTTCAGGTGCTCCATCTGGAAGGGGAACAAGGGACGAGGAAGAGGAGGAGGAGGAGGAAGAGGGATAGAGGATAAGGAAGAGGAGGAGGAGGAAGAGGGATGGAGGAGGAGGAAGAGGGATGGAGGATAAGGAAGAGGGATAGAGGATAAGGAAGAGGAGGGGAAGGAAGAGGGATGGAGGAGGAGGGAAGGAGGAGAGATGGAGGATAAGGAGGAGGGAAGGAGTAGGAAGAGGAGGAGGAGAGGAGGAGGAGAGATGGAGGAGGAGGGGAGAAGGAAGAGGAGGAGGGATGGAGGAGGAAAGGAGGAGGAGGGATGGAGGATAAGAAAGAGGGAAGGAGTAGGAAGAGGAGGAAGAGTAAGAGGGTTGGAGCAGGAGGGGAGGAGGAAGAGGGATGGAGGAGGAGAGATGGAGGATAAGGAGGAGGAGGAGGGGAGAAGGAAGAGGAGGAGGGATGGAGGAAGAAAGGAGGAGGAGGGATGGAGGATAAGGAAGAGGAGGAAGAGGAAGAGGGATGGAGCAGGAGGGGAGGAGGAAGAGGGATGGAGGAGGAGAGATGGAGGATAAGGAGGAGGAGGAGGAGGGGAGAAGGAAGAGGAGGGATGGAGGATAAGGAAGAGGAAGAGGGATGGAGGAGGAGGGGAGGAGGAGGAGGGATGGAGGAGGGATGGAGGATGACGAAGAGGGGGAGGAGGAAGAGGAATGGAGGAGGAAAGGAGGAGAAGGGGAGGAGGAGATGGAGGAGGGGAAAGAGGAGAGAAGGAGGACGAAGGAAAGAGGAGGGTGTGCAGGAGGAAGGAAGGAGGAGGAGGGATAGAGGAGGAAAGGAGGAGGAGGAAGAGGAGAAGGAATGGAGGAGGAGGAGGGAAGGAGGAAAAAAAGTTTTTTGGCGGAACATCTGCAAAGCTGTTTGTTTCAACAAATGGCACCCAGGGATCTTTAATCCTGCTATGAAAACTGGGCTTTGCTGTGTAATTTCATGCCAAGTCCAGATGTCGCTGACTTACAACGCCTCCCACACATGAGTTCAGAACTCCGGGGAGCCCCAGTTTTCTCAGTCTTGAGGTTTGAGCTCATGGTTGCATCTTTACGGGAGCTCTAGCTTCTCCTCAGCCCAGAAAATCCCCAAGCTCTTTCCTCTGGAAAAGTTAAAAATACCTCTTTCCCCTTTCACATCAAACTCAAAGACCTGGACTGTCCTGGGAAAGGCTGGTGCAGATGGCAGGAGGAGTGGGAGAAAATCTCCAGGCAAGGAGAGATTGGGGGTCCAAAGGCTTATAACAAACCCAGGGGTTTATTCACACCAGAGAGGATGGGCCGAAGGTTGCAGAATTCCTCAAGAATTCCTCAGCCAAACTCTGAAGGCAGACACACACACACACACACACACACAGCTTCCCCACTTACCAAACTGATAAGGGTGTCGTACTGCAGGGCGGAGCCGGAGCTGGCGATGACCACGCTGGCCCTCAGGAAAATGCCTTGCTCCTCCAGCAGCTTCTTGATCCCCCGGACGTGGGAATCGAGGGTGTGCAGGTCCCGCAGCTGGCGGTACTTCTCCTTGGAGCCGCAGATGAAGAGGAGGAGTTTGCGCACCTGACGCCGGACGTAGGGGGTCTGCTGGATCATCAGGTACTGGAAGGAAGGAGAGATGGCGTGAGAGCGCTTCCCAAAAGCCGGCTTTCTGGGGAAAGGTGCCTTGATGGCAGAAGGAGACAACTCGCCGCAGCCAACTCACCATGGCCAACTCTACTATAGCCAACTCACCACAGCCAACTCTACCATGGCCAACTCTATGGCCAATTCTACTATGGCCAACTCACCATGACCAACTCTATCATGGTCAACTTACCATGGCCAACTCTACCATGGTCAACTCACCATGGCCAACTCACCATGGCCAACTCATCACAGCCAACTCTACCATGGCCAACTCTATGGCCAATTCTACTATGGCCAACTCTCCATGGCCAACTCTACCATGGGCAACTCACCATGGCCAACTCTATTATAGCCAACTCACTACAGCCAACTCTACCATGGCCAGCTCTATGGCCAATTCTATTATGGCCAACTCTCCATGGCCAACTCTACCATGGTCAACTCACCATGGCCAACTCATCATGGCCAACTCTACTATGGCCAACTCATCATGGCCAACTCTACTATGGCCAACTCATCACAGCCAACTCTACCATGGCCAACTCTATGGCCAACTCTACCATGGTCAACTCACCATGGCCAACTCATCATGGCCAACTCTACTATGGCCAACTCATCACAGCCAACTCTACCATGGCCAACTCTATGGCCAACTCGCCATGGCCAACTCTACTAGGGCCAACTCACCATGGCCAACTCTACCATGGTCAGCTCACCATGGCCAGCTCTACCATGGTCAACTTGCTGTGGCCGACTTGCTATGGCCATCTCGCCGTGGTCAACTCACCATGGGACAACTCGCCGTGGGAGAATTCAACAATTCAGTTTAATTATTTAAAATAATTTTAAAAATATTTTCATTTTTGTCATTCACATTTCATTTTGCCCCTCCTTTAGCATCCTTTCTTGTTGTGTCCTGTGGCAAGTTGGCTATAGCGAATTGTTCCATGGCGAATTGGCTGTGCGGAGTTGTCGTAGACCTGCCTTTAGAATAGAATAGAATAACAGAGCTGGAAGGGACCTTGGAGGTCTTCTAGTCCAACCCCCTGCTTAGGCAGGAAACCCTACACCACTTCAGACAAATGATTATCCAACATCTTAAAAATCTCCAATATTGGAGCATTCACAACTTCTGGAGGCAAGTTGTTCCACTGATTAATTGTTCTCACTGTCAGGAAATTTCTCCTTAGTTCTAAGTTGCTTCTCTCCTTGCTTAGTTTCCACCCATTGCTTCTTGTCCTGCCCTCAGGTGCTTTGGAGAATAGCTTGACTCCCTCTTCTTTGGGGCAGCCCCTGAGATATAGGAACACTGCTATCATGTCTATGGAGACATGAGAGAAAGAGGGAGCCTTTTTCTTCCCTGGACCTTAGGTTAATGACTTCCCCACCTGCCAGCCACCCACATGGTACGTTCCATCTTAAGCCTTGAACCCCACTCCCCCCTTAAAGCAAAGTAAAGTGGCTTTAGGACAGGAGAGCCTGAACATCAAACCTGCACACAGACTCCGCGGAGAGGGCACTGCATTTAATGTGCGTGTCCATCATGTGCACAAGCCGACCTTCTGCACATGCGCAAACCCAGAGGGTAAAATACAGGTTACTTCCTGGTTAAAAGTAGGAAGTAACGATGACTGGACAGGTGGGCGGAGCCTCAAGCTGCCGTCGCTACCAGTTCGCCGAACCACCAGCCGTCATCGCTGCTGGTTCGGCTGAACCAGGTTGAACTGGGAACATTTCACCCCCGATTTAACAGCTTCTGGAGCCCCACCCATGAGTGGGTCAATATAGAAGACGAACCTCGGACAAGAAGTAGAACCACGAATGATCGAAGACGGGGGGCGGGATGCGGGAGTTGGTGTCGGCGATCTTCTTGATCTGATAGGGCAGCCGCAGGACCATCTCCGTCAGAAGCTGAGTGTAGGCCTCGAAGACGTCGGCCGCATGACCCTGGAGTGGGGGGGCAACAAGAAGAGGGAGCTTAGCCAACCCTGCAAATTCCACCCTCCTCCAGGTTTCTTCCAGATTCTTTGGAGAAGTTGCCCTTCAAAGCTACAATTTCCTGCTCTCGAAAGCTCAAAACCAAAAGAGCAGCAGGAGAGTAGATGCTTATAAACTTAGATTGCACACCGGAACAACTAGACAGAAGGACAGTTTTATTTCCCCGCGTGCCATCACTCAGCTAAACAACTAATTCCCACAATGCTGTTGAACTATTTAAAGGTAAAGGTTTCCCTCGCGTGTATGTGCTAGTCGTTCCCGACTCTAGGGGGCGATGCTCATCTCCATTTCAAAGCTGAAGAGCCAGCGCTGTCTGAAGACGTCTCCGTGGTCATGTGGCCGGCATGACTCAACGCCAAAGGCGCATGGAACGCTGTTCCCTTCCCACCAAAGGTGGTCCCTATTTTTCTATTTGCATTTTTTTTTACGTGTTTTCGAACTGCTAGGTTGGCAGAAGTTGGGACAAGTCACGGGAGCTCACCCCGTTACGCGGCACTAGGGATTCGAACCGCTGAACTGCCGACCTTTCGATCGACAAGCTCAGCGTCTTAGCCATTGAGCCATCGTGTCCCTATTTACTAACAAAACTATTTACTAAGACTGTATTACTATTCTTCTTCTCATCCTTCCTTTTAGCTATCTCCTTTGCTACTTATGACTATAACCTTGTTTCTTGTATCTTTATGATGCATATTTTTTTATTTCGTTTCCTAGTATGATTTATGTTGATTGCTTATTTACTATCCTAGGACTATCACTAAGTATTGTACGGTATGATTCTTGATGAATGTATTTTTTATGTACACCGAGAGGTTATGCACCGAAGACAAATTCCTTGTGTGTCCAATCACACTTGGCCAATAAAGAATTCTTAGATGCTTATAAATCTAGATTTAAACGTGATGCTCAACACTTATAAACCTAAGATTTAAATGTGGTTTTGGACTGTCTATATATGCCAGCTACAAATCATGTTGATTGTTCCTGAAGAATGACAACTGGGCTCCAGACCCAAACTACATAGCCAACCAAATATGAGCTAAAAATCAGAATAGGGATTCAGTCCAGCCTTGGGGATTTTAAGACTTATGGACTTCAACTCCCAGAATTCCCCAGCCAGCTTTAAGACTTCCCAGAATTCCCCAACCAGCTTTAAGACTTATGGACTTCAACTCCCAGAATTCCCCAGCCAGCTTTAAGACTTATGGACTTCAACTCCCAGAATTCCCCAGCCAGCTTTAAGACTTCAATTCCCAGAATTCCTCAGCCAGCTTTAAGACTTATGGACTTTATTTAACTACCAGAATTCTGGGAGTTTGAAATCCACTAGTCTTAAAGTCACCATGGTTGGAAACCCCTGACTTAAGAGGATGGAGGGAAGAATGATCTTTAATAGGACGTTTCTGTATATTTCTTTTCTTTAAAAAAAAAGCTTTTAAAAACATGTTCATGGGGACACACAACCACAGCTTTCTGCTGTTTTGCTATTAACTCTCAGCAATCCCAGGGAAGACAAAAGCACCCAAGGGGAGACTTTTGAAGTCGCATGGTTCCTTTTTAATTTTTTTTTTTTTGTCCTTCCTCCTCTCTTCGCAACGCTTCAGCTGAGATTTTGCTTGTTTTACTTTCTGCTGTGGAGATGAATGTTAAATGACAGGAAACCCAATAAAAAAAAATGGAGTAACAAGCTGGGATGTTGCCCCGGGTTTTAAAAAAAGAGGAACATAAGCTATGCCACATCCTCACCAATCCTTAATACCGCTCTCTTCCTACAGCTGGGAAGGGAGGGGGGAGCGCGCGAGAGAGAAAAATAGGAGAAATGTGAACGCAGCAAGCCCCTTTGAAAGAAAGGAATAAAAGGGATTAAAAATTGCAACCGTCACTGCAGGCCATAAGAATTTGAGCAGGCTCTATTCTTCCAGAAAACAGCACCCGAACATTTAATTCGGCTTATTCCATTGTGAACCTTGAGTGCAGGGAAAAAAAAAAAAAAAAGAACACACCGAAACTGCACCGCCAGATGCCAGGAATGAAGACAGGCTCTGTGGTGGTTAAAGTAGGACAAGATCTGCTTTTTTTCGGGGGGGAGGGTGAGGGGGGGGAAGGAGGGCAGGCTGGCCAAAATTGCAAGCAGGCTGTGTTAAAATGCTTGCTTGCGAGACCCCTGAAGACTCTCCGTTCGTGTAAAGCAGGCTCTGCGGGACGATGAAGGGTCCCGCAGAATTGCCGGGGATGCTACATCCTCTCCGCGACCTATATATATTAAATTTATATTTGCTGATAAAGAAATAAAGGGAGACTCGTATAGATCTATTTCAAGCTATTTAGCTCTCATCAGCTAGCCATACCCTTACTTGGATTCGAACTTGGTATGGTAAGGGTATGGCTAGCTGATGAGAGCGGAATAGCTTGAAATAGATCTATACGAGTCTCCCTTTATTTCTTTATCAGCAAATATAAATTTGGTATAAAATGGTTGGTCGTAAATGCGACTGCCTCAGGGCTCCTGGATTGGAGCTGAAAGGTGAAAGGGAAGCAGTATGCTCCCTCCCACATTGGGGTAGATTTGTTTTCTTTCCTTTTCGTAAGCTTTATGTTTATTTCTCTTTAGCCAGGTTCTTCCTACGTAAACCAAGATTTTTATGCAGCCCTAGTTCAGGGAAATCACAATCCACTAGTTTCTAGGCTTTTTTTTTTCTGGCAGTCAGCAAACTCTCTGCTGCCCATTGGGAGACTAAGGAGACTAAGATAAATCTATTTCGGATTTATAAGTCCTCATCAGTTAGCCACACCCTCATCCCATGTATCCTCCCTGTAAAGGTACAGAATTTGTTTTCTTTCCTTTTCGTAGGTTTTATGTGTATTTCTCTTTAGCCAGGTTCTTCCTACATAAACCAAGATTTTTATTTACTTATTTATTTATTTATTAAATTTTTATACCGCCCTTCTCCCGAGGGACTCAGGGTGGTGTACAGCCATGATAAAAACAACATATACCACAAAACTTTAAAAACAGCCCTAGTTCAGTGAAATCACAATCCACTAGTTTCTAGGCTTTTTTTCTGGCAGCCAGCAAACAATGCAGCTCTTCCATTTCTGGCACTGCCGTACGCACAAAGGCCAGCTGATCATTGCGTGTGAGTGCGCAGCAGAAACCCAGAAGAGGAGCAGACGATGTCACATGTGCCAGGTGACATGGCTCCGTGTGCCACTTCGGGCACGTATGCCATAGGTCCGTCATCATGGCTATATTCTATATTCTATTCTAATTTTCTTCAATCCATTACATTCCATATATTCTATTCTATTCTATTCTATTCTATTCTATTCTATTCTATTCTATTCTATTCTATTCTATTCTATTCTATTCTATTCTATTCTATTCTATTCCATTCCATTCCATTCCATTCCATTCCATTCCATTCCATTCCATTCCGTATTTTCTATTCCATTCCATTCCGTTCCATATATTCTATTCCATTCCATTCCATTCCATATTTTCTATTCCATTCCATTCTGTTCCGTTCCATATTTTCTATTCTATTCTATTCTATTCTATTCTATTCTATTCTATTCTATTCTATTCTATTCTATTCTATTCTATTCTATTCTATTCTATTCTATTCTATTCTATTCTATTCTATTCTATTCTATTCTATTCTATTCTATATTCTCTTCTCTTCTAATGCATGTTATGTATGGGTATGGGTAGATATATACTGTTAGTCCTTGACTTATGACAATTGAACCCTGGGACATTGCAATGGTGATAAACATGAACCAGTACGCCAAGCCTCTGAATTTGGGATATGTGATCCCGAGGATGCTGGAAAGGTCTCCAACTGTGAAAAACGGTCCGAAGTCTCTTTTTTTCCAGTGCCGTCGTAACTTTGAGCGGTCATTAAACAAACTGTTGTAAGTGAAGGACTATCTGTGCTTTGAAAGCAGGCCAAAGAACTGCATTTTTAATGTGGGCCAGTGTGCTCAAAAAATGTGCACTCACAAAAAAAATGACAATAAAGGTGATCTTAATTTTAACTTTCACAGCTGAAAGCAAGGAGCTATTGGGAGAAAATTTAGAATTGGTTAGAAATGATAACTGAGCAACATATGGAGTTCAAATCAGAAATGTGCCTTTTAGGCAGGGGTGAAATGCTCCCGGTTTGGACTGGATCGCCCGATCCAGTAGCGATGGAGGCGGAGGTTCAGAGAACCGGTATCAAAAACCCTGCCCCCCCCCATTGCCCAGCTGAGCCGCGCAATCATCAGAGGCTTTTTTTTTAATTTTTAAAAGCATCTTTTCTACAACCTCTTTGGCCGAAAAAATTCTTTTAAAAGTTAAAAAAAAAGCCTCTGATGATTGCGCGGCTCAGCTGGGATCATCAGAGGTTTTTAAAAGCATTTTTTCTACAACCTCTTCGGCCGAAGAGGTTATAGAAAAAATGTTTTTAAAAGAAAAAAAAAGCCTCTGCTGATCAGGCAACTCAGCTGGGATCATCAGAGGCTTTTAAAAGCATTGTTTTTACAACCTCTTCAGCCACAGAGGTTGTCGACAAAATGGTTTTAAAAGTAAAAAAAAAAACTTGGCCACGCCCAGTCAGTCATATTAGCCCCTCCCACGAAGCCACGCCCACAGAACCGGTAGTAACAAATTTTACATTTCACCACTGCTTTTAGGTATACTGTCGGAAAGTTGACAAAGCAACCATTTACTTAGTGTTACATATATTATCAGCCGCTAGAATTACATATGCGAAATATTGGAAAAATGCAAACACCCCACCGGATGATGACATAATTCGGAAAATTTGAGATTGTGCTGAAACGGACAGATTAACTTTAAAAATTAAAGATAAAGAAGGCTCGAAATATTACAGGACATGGAATAAATTTTATGAACAGATAGAGGCAAGAGGTGGAAATGAAAGGGAAGCTTATGAATGTCAATAATTGTTAGTATATACAAATGTCAATAATTGTTAGTATATACAAAGATATATAAAACTATGGGTATAATAACTATGGGTATAATATGGAAAAATTTGTAAAGAAGCTAATGTGAATAGAAATTTAGTTAAGTTTTCTGGGGGGGGGTTTGGTTGTATTATTGTAATTACTGTTAACATAGTACAGTTATAGTTATTAGCTTGTATGTTAAGATTTACCATTGATTTCTCTCTGGCTCTGCCTTAGTTGCATTGTTATCCTGACATGGCACTGTCTTTTCAATTAAATAATAATAATAATAAAAACTTTCACAGCTGGGACAATCCAATGTTTTTCTCCAGCCATGTTCGGAAGACTTTCCATACTTACTTCAGCTTCTTCCACAACTAACTCTACGATCCCAAGATCACCCCCTGGGCGATACTGTTTTAAGGGTGACACTATGGAACACACCTGCCTTCTTTAAACCACGATCATCGGCACACGCCAAGCTTTTTTGCTCTTTATAAGCAGAACCCCCCCAAAAATTGAGACTGAAGAATTAAACAAAGCACAGGATAGAATGTGGGGTTGCAGACTAACTCAGTTAGTGAGGACCCAGTTTGTGGGGGCAATAAGCTGACTTTGTATAAAATATACAAAAGTATGAAGGCTGTTGCTTAACACATTGTAAGCCGCCCTGAGTCTTCAGAGAAGGGCGGCATATAAATCTAATTTAAAAAAAAAAACCCTCGGTATTTCCACTGCCAGCAGTTCGATCCTGACCGGCTCAAGGTTGACTCAGCCTTCTGTCCTTCCGAGGTGGGTAAAATGAGGACCCAGATTGTTTGGGGGACAACAGGCTGACTCTGTAAACCGCTTAGAGAGGGCTGTAAAAGCACTGTGAAGCGGTATATAAGTCTAAGTTCTATTGCTATCTTCCTTCCTTCCTTCCCTCCCTCCTCAGTGGTTAGAATGCTGTATTACAGGCTAACGCTGCCCCACTGCCAGCAGTTCGATCCTGACCGGCTCAAGGTTGACTCTGTCTCCCATCCTTCCGAGGTCGGTAAAATGAGGACCCAGATTGTTGGGGGCACTCTGTAAACCGCTTAGAGAGGGCTCCGAAGCACTGTGAAGCGGTATATAAGTCTAAGTGCTCTTCCTTCCTTCCTTCCCTCCCTCCCTCCCAATGGTTAGAATATAGTATTGCAGGCTAACTCTGCCCACAGCCAGCAGTTTGATCCTGACTGGCTCAGCCTTCCATCCTTCTGAGGTCGGTAAAACAAGGACCAAGATCGTTTGGGGGGGGGGGCAATAGGCTTACTCTATCAACCGCTTAGAGAGGGATTGTAAAAGCACTGTGAAGCGGTATGTAAGTCTAAATGCTATTGCTATCTTCCTTCCTTCCTTCCTTCCTTCATTCTTTCCTTCCTTCCTTCCTTCCTTCCTTCCTCCCTTCCCTTCCCTTCCCTCCTTCTTTCCTTCCCTCCCTCCCTCTCTCCCTCCCTCCTTCCCAGTGGTTAGAATACAGTATTGCAGGCTAACTCTGCCCATGCCAGCAGTTCGATCCTGACCGGCTCAAAGTTGATTCAGCCTTCCATCCTTCCGAGGTTGGTAAAATGAGGACCCACATTGTTTGGGGGACAATAGGCTGACTCTGTAAACTGCTTAGAGAGGGCTGCAAAGCACTGGGAAGTGGTATATAAGTCTAAAGGCTATTGTGATTGCTACTGTGTTCCTACTTCTTCAAAATCTGGCCACTCCTTTAAGAGGTGTTTTTTTTTAAAAAAAAAATCAGATCCTGGGAAGGGAACGTTAGCCACCCCCTCACCCCATGAATGAATTAGTCTGGTGTTGAATGCCGGCTGGGAGATTCTGGGAGTTGTAGTCCACACATCTTAAAAAGAGGCCAAGGGTGAGAAACAACATACAAACAGGCACGGAGGACTTTTGCCACTGCAATCTCACCTTGACATACTGTCGCAGAAAGAAAGGACTCATGTCGGGAGGAGAGGTGGTGGTGTGGGGCTTCAGGAGCTGGCTGGCGGGCACGGGCTCCTCGTCGTTCTGCTGGTTCTTCCAGTAGTCCAACAGGGATTTCAGGACGTGAAGGCAATAATCCACGGCGCCGGAGCTCAGCAAAGCCGCCGCGGTGGCACTCGAAATCAGGGAGGACGACTGCGGGAAGACACGGAGAACATGGAGGGACCCCGTCACTCGTCCCTCGGCGGACCAAACGGCCCAGCCGCGGGAAACTCAAATCAGAGGCTCAGCACCCAGTAGCCCAAGTCTCCAGTTCAGCCGTTCTGAGCTTCTGGGGGGAGTGAGAGGCTGATATGAGAGGGATGGCGGTCGAGCCCGCTGGACTCCTGAGCTTTAGCGAAAGAGGACGGGATTTGGGCGATGAATTCAATTGCCAGCATCTCTTTCTCGCCTGCTCATTTAGTCATCGTTTTATGCTGGGGTATTTTTTTAAAAAACTCGCTGCTGTGAAATAATGAGCCTGTGTAGCGTAGGGGGCCTCCTACTAAAGGCAGCATTTAAGATCCAGCTGCCTGTAATTTCTGTGAGTTCAATCCCAGGCAGGCTCAAGATCGACTCAGCCTTCCATCCTTTCTAAGGTGGGTAAATTGAGGACCCAGTTTGTGGGGGCAATAAACTGACTTTATATAAATATATACAAAAGTATGAAGGCTATTGCTTAATGCATTGTAAGCCGCCCTGAGTCTCCGGAGAAGGGCGGCATATAAATCAAATTAAAAATAAATAAATAAAAAAAATATTGTTATTACACACACACACACAGATGGGAAGGCATGGGGGGAAAAATACAAAAAAATTCGAGGGAAAAAACAACCCAGTTTCCCTCCCCCCAATTTTTCCGGGTTTTTTTCCCCAGGTCTTCTTACCATCTCTACACCTACCCCAAAAAGATTTTAAAAAATACGTATTAAAAAAAAATCCCGATTTCATTCATTAAAGACTAAAGACGAGGCAGCCAGGATCCAGCCTCGGGGGGCTTCCGTCTCCTTCCTTCTCAAGAGCTTCCGACAGCTCGGGCCGGGAAAAAACCCTTCTCTGCCCAAAGTCTCTGTCACACCAGTGGAAGTCTGACCCGGAGCCAAGGAGGACAGGGGGGACATCCTCACTGGCACCAATGCCATCTCCCTCAGGGAGAAGGGGACTGCGGGTGGGGGGGCAGATCATCACATGCAAGAATACCAACAGAGGCCCAGCGTTTCCCAATGATAGAGCCTCGGTGGCGCGGTCCTGCAGGCTATTTCTGCTGATTGCCGGCTGCCCTGCAATTTGGCAGTTTGAGTTCTCAACGGCTGAAGGTTGACTCAGCCTTCGGTCCTTCCGAAGTCGGTAAAACGAGGACCCAGATTGTTGGGGGGTAATAGGCTGACTCTGTCAACCGCTTAGAGAGGGCTGTAAAAACACACTGTGAAATCTAAGTGCTACTGCTATTAAGAGCTGTGGGGGCACAGTGGTTAGAATGCAGCTTCGCAGGTTAATTCTGCCAACTGCCAGCAGTTCGATCTTCACTGGCTCAAGGTTAACTCAGCCTTCTGTCCTTCCAAGGTGGGTAAAACGGCGACCCAGATTGTTGGGGGAAAGAGGCTGACTCCGTAAACTGCTTAGAGAGGCCTGCAAAGCACTGTGAAGCTGTATATAAGTCTCAGTCCTTCCCCTTCCTTCCTTCCTTCCTTCCTTCCTTCCTTCCTTCCTTCCTTCCTTCCTTCCTTCCCTCCCTCCCTCCCTCCCTCCCTCCCTCCCTCCATCCCTATCTATGGTTAGAATACAGCTTGCAGGCTAACTCTCCCCACAGCCAGCAGTTCGATCCTGGCTCAAGGTGGACTCAGCCTTCCAATCCTTCCAAGGTGGGTAAAACAAGGACCCAGATTGTTGTGGGGGCAAGAGGCTGACTCTGTAAGCTGCTTAGAGAGGGCTGTAAAAGCACTGTGAAGCGGTATATAAGTCTAAGTGCTATTGCTATGCTAATGCGATAGGTAAGTTTGAACCTCCAAAATCTTCTGCAGAGTAAGGGCAAGGGATGATCCTATCAGCCTGGCACGGCCAGGCGATGCAAGAACAATCATCCAGACCACCTTGGGGTCTCCGTGGCCTGCAGTCCCACCGAGTCCAAGCAAGCAGAAGGGAGAATGAAGGGGAGTCCCAAGGATTGGAGGGGGCAGGGGGCTTTGTGCCCGGTCCAGCAGTCTCTAGATGGCCCCAAGAGAAGCACAGAATAGCCTTCGGGGGCCTAGAGGGAATGCCACCCCACTTCTTCTGGGGCTGGGACAGTTTCTAGCCTTTGATATCCTTTTAAAAGAGCAGCGACAGGAGCCCTCTACGCATCGGAAGGAGGCTTAGTTTAAAAGAGGCAGGAGGAAGGAGGGAGGGAGAGAGAGAGAGAGAGAGAGAGAGAGGCAAAATGGCAATCAGTTCTGGAGTCTAATCTCCCCTCGACACACATGCCGGTGGGCACCCAGCAGAGGATTAAGAGGAGGAGAGAGGGGCTCCAGCCCCTTTCATTTGCCTCCCCTTCAAACGTAGGAGCTGAAAAGTCCTCTTCCTCCGTTCCTCTGGAATTCGGCCAGTTGCGCGATGGAAAAGGGAGGCAGTGGAGCTTTTGAAGAGCTGCCAGGAGCCGCCCGGGCTCTCTTGCCCCCACTGGTCATCTGCACTTTTGACAGGTTTTGAAAAGCCCCCCCCCCTCTCCTTCTGCACTTGGGAGGAAAGGGGGTGTGGGGGGGGGGGAAGAGAGAGGCTGGTGAGCCCCAAGTGTAAATAAAACCATTAGAGAAAGCCCTTCTAAATCCAAACAAAGCCCACAGCCCATAAGCTCATTAAAATTCAATGCATCCCCAGTTCCATTTTTAACCTCTGTGCTTTTGTTATTAATATGCTTTCCGCGACATGCGCCTTTTGCCAGCTTCCGCTCTGAAATGCCGCCTTAGCGCTGCACCGTTTAGCAACGGAATCCTCTTAGCGGTTTCGAAACATGGCAGATAGCGTGGGCATCGCGGCCTCCCGACAATCCCATTTGCAAATCCTCCCTCCTTCCCCACCCACGGGTTTTTTTTTTTTCTTCCTCCTTTCTTTTAACTGCGGAGGAGGGTTTGGTGGGAAAAGCCACCCGGTTGCCCGGGTCCAAAACTCCAGAGCCCGAAGGGTTTGCAATGTGTGGTGGCCTGTCGGCTGCTGGCGCCTCCAGCAGCTGAATCAAAGGAGGAAGAGGAGGCGTGGGAGTGAAGGTCGGTATTCAGTAGCCGAATCAGAGGAGGAGGAGGAGGTGTGGGAGTCAGGGTTGGCATCAAGGCAACCTGGGAGCTCCGAGGGGGAAGTGGGAATGGAGCTGGCAGAGAGAGAGAAACAGAGGCGGAGCCTGGGCCCTCCGTCAGCCTTCAGATGGAGAGTCAACAGCCCCCAGGTCTGGAGGTGGCTGATGAGGAAGAGGAGGAACAGCTGGGTCCGGTGCCTGTCATGCAGATGCGCAGAAGGCAGAGGAGAGGAGAACAGTGGAAATCTATGGGCCGGTCCTCGGGACGGAAGAGCCACCGCTGCTAGCAAAGCCCTTCCCTAGCTCTGGGGATAAAAGGCAGGGGGCGGAGATGAATAGATGTGGCAGACAACTATTCATCTTCGGGATGGACGGACTTTTTATCCTGCGGTGAGAGAGAAACGTTTTGCTGGGGCTGCCGGCGTTCCTAATAAAAGGAATCATTGATTCAATTTCAGAGGGTTTGTGGTGTTTGGGGAGGTGGGTCAGAACAGGTGGCGAGGAGGCTGAATTGGGAAGGGGGAAGAAAACGGTCCTTTCCTTTCTGCCTGATATGGATCCCGCACAGACACGCATGTGGGGCACACACACACACACACCCTAACCAAGCCAGATTCCTCACGTACCTCACAAATGGAAGATTTTGAACCAGATTTGGTCCGGGACATGAAGACACTCAAGAGCCTCATGATGACCAGGTGGACTTCGTTGAGGGGAGAGCGTTCATTTTTCTTGGACACGTCCTGCAAGGGAGAGAAAGGAAAGAGTGAGGAAAGGGCTAAGGGAAGGGATTCGTGGTTGCCCAGCGATAGGTAATCCTCGACTTACAACAGGGCATTTCGCGACCGTTCAAAGTGACAATTTGCACAGGGGGGTGGGCAAGAAATTGAGCTGTGACGGTTTTTCACATACCACTGCAGCAGCATCCCCCCTCGCCCCCCGTGGCCACAATCAAAATTCGGATGCTTGGCGATCGCTTTAGGTTTATGACGGTGAATCAAGGGTCACGTTATCATCTTTCGTCACCTCAGATTAACGGAGTTGGAAGGGACATCGTAGGTCATCTAGTCCACCACCACCCCCGCCTCCTGACAAGCAAAAGTCGACGGGGGAAGACAGACTTACTTAACAAACCATGTTCTACTTGACAATGATTCACTTAACAGCTGCAGCAGGAAAAGTCGCAAAATGGGGGCAAACTTCACTTAAACAAAGGTTTGCTTCCCGTCGCAACAGACAGGTTGGGCTCCCTTGTTTTTTTTTTGTTTTTTTTTAATTTGATTTATATGCCGCCCTTCTCCGGAGACTCAGGGCGGCTTACAATGTGTTAAGCAATAGCCTTCATACTTTTGTATATTTTATACAAAGTCAGCTTATTGCCCCCAACAAACTGGGTCCTCAATTGACCTACCTTAGAAAGGATGGAAGGCTGAGTCGACCTTGAGCCTGGCGAGGATTGAACTCACAGAAATTACAGGCAGCTGGTGTTAATTGCTGCCTTTAGTAGGAGGCATTAGCCCTCTACGCTACACAGGCTCTGTGGTTGTAACTCGAGGGCTACCTGTAGTCTGAACCCTTGCCAAACAGAAAACGGAGGAGAAAAAGCACCTGTATGCCCCTTGAGCCAGGGGTGAAATGCTCCCAGTTCGGACCGGATCACCTGATCCGGTAGCGATGGCGGTGGGTGGTTTGGAGAACCAGTAGCAAAAATCCCTGCCCCCCCCCCATTGCCCAGCTGAGCCACGCGATCATCAGAGGCTTTTTTTTTTCCTTTTAAAAGCATTTTTTCTACAACCTCTTCGGCCGAAGAGGTTATAGAAAAAATGTTTTTAATGGGAAAAAGAAAGCCTCTGATGATCAGGCAAGTCAGCTGGGATCGTCAAAGACTTTAAAAAAAAGAAGAAGAAGAAAAGAAAGCCTCTGCCAATCAGGCAACTCAGCTGGGATCGTCAGGTTTTTTAAAGCATTTTTTTAAAAGTTAAGAAAAAAAAAGTTGGCCATGCCCACTCAGTCATATTACCCCACCACCACCAAGCCACGCCCACAGAACCGGTAGTAACAAATTTTACATTTCACCACTGCCCTGATCCCCCGAATTATGATCGGCGCACAGGCACAGACCTATCTCGGATACCCAGTGATTGCAAATACTTTGTGTTATTTTTCAAAGTTGGCATTACAGCCTACAGATCAGTCATAGTATTCAGATGGTTCTATCCGGTTCGGGTGAATCGGTAGGGCCCACCCGCACAGATGTCATGACATCCCATTTTCCCACGTTTTTCAAGACTCTGCGCATGTGCAGAAGACACATTTGCAAACCTGTAGGGAAGGTAAATGAATACCACGCCTGCTATAGATCTGACTCATTTTGTGACAAGGCGGGCAGTAAACAAATTAAATATATATGGTTAAATAAATAAATAAATAAATAGCTAACCCAGCCAGGAGTCAAAGGCAATGAACCTGATCAGCAGCCAGACGAAGCTTACCGCCTGATTCTCCCTCGAGCTACTGCTGCCCTCTAGTGGCCAGCAGGTCAAAAGGCTTCTCAGCCTGGCCTGCAAAGTGCCATTTCCCCCCACGGGTCTGATTTAGGATGATTATTGATGCTTATTAAGGTTATTGATTCTCTCCTTGATTGGTTCCCATCCTGAGTCACAGGTTTGATTTAGGATGGAAAGTAGCCAAGGAGAGAAGCGACCTGGAATTAAGGAGAAACTTCCTAACAGGGAGGATAATTAACCAGTGGAAAAGCTAGCCTTAGAAAGTTGTGGGCTCTCCATCACTGGATGTTTTTAAGAAGCGTCTAGACCCGTGATGGCGAACCTATGGCATGCATAGCCAGATCAGCTCAGCTCTGGCGTGCACCGAACAGCTGATTTTCAGGTCTTCTGGGCCCACCAGAAGTAGGGAAACAGGCTGTTTCCTGTCTCCGGAGGGCCTGTGGGTGGGGAAGGCCCATTTTTCTTTCTCACCTGGCTCCAGATCTTCTCTATGCATCTGGGGAGGGCGAAAACAGCCTTCCCCACGCCCTCTCAGGGAGGAAGGAAACAGCCTGTTTCCCTACTTCTGGTGGGCCCAGAAGACCTGAAAATCAGCTGTTCGGTGCACGCTGTTCGGTGCATGGCCCATTTCCCAACTCCAGGTTAGACAGGAAGTGACGTTTTTTTTGCTGTCCCCAGCCTCCAGACACTCCTAGAGAGGCTCTATTCTGACTGAGAGTTTAAGATTTCAGGTAGCAGCTGCTGCCTCTCATAGTATTTCCCAACTACGTTCACGTCTCATCCTGGGGGGGGGGGGGTGTCATGCAGTAAAAGGGTGTGTGTGTGTGTGTGTGTTACCTTCTTCTCCATGCAGAGCTCAGCAATCAACTGGGCGAGAAGGTTATCCAGAGCCCCTTTGTCTTTTTCTTCATCGCCGTCAAGGTCTGTGGTCAGCATCAGGATCACCTGGGCACAAGGCACATCGAGGGACGAAGTCAGAGACAATGGCTGAGGAGGTGTAGAGTCCTCCAGGCTTGGGGAACAGAAGTCTCTCCCACCCACCCATGGCCCTCCAAATAACGCTAAAAAGCATTCAAATAATACTTTCTAGTGTTCAACCGCAAAAGCAGGGTCAGCGAGAGGCGCTGTATGGCGGGACCTTTTCATATTCCCAGGCTGTGTTTAGGATTACCAGGTAGTGTTAGGAGAGAAACTGGACCTGGTCTTTGAGTACCAGTCCAAGAAAAAAGAGGGAGAAACAGAGAAGGGAACCACAGCTAGGGAAAAGACCTGGAAAACCCACCCTGTGCGCATCACAAAGATGGCAGGAGGAAGAATCACTCAGACCCACCTGCATGTAAGGGATGGCCCGGACCCCACCAACGTTCCTCAGTTGGGGAAGGGTCTGCAGTAGCCGTTCCAGCAGCATCAGCCTGACCATGTGCAACCTGGGGGAAAAAAAGAGAGAGAGAGAGAGGGAGAGCGAGAGGGAGGGAGAGAGGGGGAAGAAAGAGAGAGGGGGAGAGATAGAGAAAGAGGGAGGGAGGGAGAGAGAAAGAAAGAGAGACAGGGAGGGAGGTGGGAGAGAGAAAGAGAAAGAGGGGAAGGGGGAGAGAGAGAGTGAGTGAGTGAGAGAGAAAGAGAAGGAGAGAGAGAGAGAGAGAGAGAAAGGAGGAGGGGGTGGAGGAGGAGGTGAAAGAGGGAGGGGGAGAGATAGATAAAGAGGGAGGGAGAAAGAAAGGGACAGGGAGGGAGGTGGGAGAGAGAAAGAGAGGAAGGGGGAGGGAGAGAGTGAGTGAGTGAGAGAGAGAGTGAGAGAAAGAGAAGGAGAGAGAGGGAGAGAGAAAGAGAAAGAGAAAGAGAAAGGAGGAGGAGGAGGAGGAAGAGGAAGGCATGTGAGGTCTGGCTGTAAAACCATACTCTGGCAACTGAGCAGCATGAATTGTGTTCCTTATTTAGCCCTAAGAGATGTCCACAGGAAGGGCTATTTGATTGGCAGACCCAGGGACAAATAAGCCCTGAGGAAGAGGAAGGGGAGGGCCTAACCGCCCTAACAGTTAACTGTCCCCTGCTGCCTCCCCCCCCCCCCCCAATGACAGAACAATCAGAAGCCACGGGACGCTGGCCCTTTCCCATGCCTGAGTTCCTGAGCCAGCTTTTCCCCTCCTCCTCCTCTCCTTCCCCACGCTCGGTCTCCCCGCTGCCGTTTGACTCACGACCATTTCTGTTCCCCCAGGTTGGCCTTGGAGGGCTTCCCAGACACCTACACCCCAAGCAGGGAAAAGAGCTCTCTTGCCTGTTGCTGGCGTGGACGTCCCCTTCGCCTTCGCCCTCGCCTTCAGAGCCTTCACCCTCCGGCTGCCCCGTGGCGGTGCTGATGGCCCCCGTGCTGGAGCTGATGCTCCCAGGCCCTGCCGGATGGCCCTCGGCCGTCGTGTCTCCGTAGGCGCTGCTTCGGCCGGACACTGCAAGGGAGAGCCAGGAGGGTGAGCGCTGGCGGTCCCTGGAGATGCCTGGCCAAGGGGCAGGGGTGATCAAACTCAAGGCCCGGAGGCCGGATCTGGCCCGTGGGGTGTTTAAGAGCTGGCACATGGGGCCAACCTGGAAACAGGAAAGGACGGGCCCGCAGGGCCTCTGCCAGCAAAAATGGAGCTCAGAAAGGCTGCGGGAGGCCCTCCCGAGTTCCATTTTCACTGGCAGAAGGCTGCAGGAGGCTGTCATAGCCAAAAATGGAGTTCAGGAGCAGTGGTGAAGTTCAATTTTTTTTACTATCGGTTTTGTGGGTGTGGCTTGATGGGTGTGGCAAGGGAAGGATACTGCAAAATCCCCATTCCCTCCCCACTCCTGGGGGAAGGATACTGCAAAATTCCCATTCCCTCCCCATTCCAGGGGAAGGATACTGCAAAATCCCCATTCCTTCCCCATTCCAGGGGAAGGATATTGCAAAATCTCCATTCCCTCCCCATTCCAGGGGAAGGATACTGCAAAATCCCCATTCCCTCCCCACTCCTGGGGAAGGATATTGCAAAATCCCCATTCCCTCCCCATTCCAGGGGAAGGATACTGCAAAATCCCCATTCCCTCCCCACTCCTGGGGGGAAGGATACTGCAAAATTCCCATTCCCGCCCCATTCCAGGGGAAGGATACTGCAAAATCCCCATTCCCTCCCCACTCCTGGGGGGAAGGATACTGCAAAATTCCCATTCCCTCCCCATTCCAGGGGAAGGATACTGCAAAATCCGCATTCCCTCCCCACTCCTGGGGGAAGGATATTGCAAAATCTCCATTCCCTCCCCACTCCTGGGGGAAGAATACTACAAAATCCCCATTTCCACCCTACTCCTGGAGGAAGGATACTGCAAAATCCCCATTCCCTCCCCATTCCAGGGGAAGGATACTACAAAATCCCCATTTCCTCCCTACTCCTGGAGGAAGGATATTGCAAAATCCCCATTCCCTCCCCACTCTGGGGTCAGCCAGAAGGGGTATTTGCTGGTTCTCCGAACTACTCAAAATTTCCGCTACCGGTTCGTCAGAACCTGTCAGAACCTGCTGGATTTCACCCTTGCTTAGGAGCCCGTTTTCGCTTGGAGAGTACTCGGGCCACCACAGGCACCGCCAACACAAGTAACATTGATCTGTCCACACCCACCCTGGCCCCCCAAAGATAAACACAACCCTGAGGCCGCCATCAATGAAATTGAGTTTGACACCCCTGGTCTGGGGGGAAAAGAGGAAAACACACCCCCTCTTTCCCAGGTCAGGCCGAACCCTGGACGAAAGAGGCAAATTCTCCCCAAAGGGAAGGGGAAACCAAGGAGGGGCGATTACCACTGTGCTCGCCTGCCACTGAGTCCACCGCGCTGCCCCCGCTCTCGGAACCCACGCTGCCCCCGTGGTCGGCTGGGGAGGTGCGGAGTGTGGAGCCATCGGTCGCGGCTGTGCTGCCTTCGTCGTCGGAGGCTGGAGCTAGGAGAGTAAGGAGAGCTGTTACAAGTAAAAACCCGGCCTCTGAGCTGTTCGAACGGGGACCAGCCCGAAGCAGGCTGAAGAAATGAGGACAGGGGAGTTTCATTGCTCGATCCCTTTTGAAACCCACTTCAAAACAAACTGGGAGGGGAGGTGTTTCTCTGTTTGAACTGGAGGCAACGAGGACCAGGGTGGATCAAAATCGATGATTTTTTTTTTTTTTGCAAAATCAAAAAAAATCAATTTTTAAAAAAATTAAATCAGATTATTTATTTATTTATTTGTTTGTTTAAATTTTTATACCGCCCTTCTCCCGAGTGACTCAGGGCGGTGTGCAGCCAATAATAAAAACAGCATAAACACAAAAGTTAAAAACAATTGAAAACCTATTCAATGGCTTGGCCATACATTTTTAAAACCCCAACTAAAATACCCATTAAAATTTACCATTCCGTCAGACCAATTTTTATCAAATTTATTTTAATAAAATGCTTTTGGAGTAAAAAAAAAAGTCTCTCTAAAGATCGTTTTCGATTTAAGATACATTAATAATTTAGTTTATTCAGTATGAAACGGAGCTTAGTTATATAGCACGAGGCTGTATGTTCTGCAATATGTACGTTTTTGGGTTAAACTCATTCAATGAATCCAAGCTTGGCAAGCTAAATAGGAAAACCTTCATTTTGCTTGCAAATAATCATATTAATGATTCTAACCTCCAGCACGAATGAGTCTTTGCATTTAAACAGCACCTGTCATTTCCGATCCATCATGGCAGCAGCGTCTGTTAGCAGACGCTCACCTGCTGCCCGCCACGTCCCTCACCTTGTTGTGTCACCAGCTGCCCCATTAAAGTCAATGGGACTGTCGGTGAGTCAACAGCAGGTCAGAGGAGGAGCCGCTGCGGGACAGAGATGACGGCTGCTCTTTAAAAAATAAGATTGAAATCGAGTTGATTTAAATCAAGCCTTTTGACTGGTGATTTAAATCATGATTTAAATCGACTTGTTTTAAACCAAGCCTTTTTTGCTAGTGATTGAAATCAGGATTTCAATTGTGATTGAAATTGAGTTGATTTAAATCAAGCCTTTTGACTGGTGATTTAAATCATGATTTAAATCCTGATTTAAATCGACTTGTTTTAAACCAAGCCTTTTTGCTAGTGATTGAAATCATGATTTCAATTGTGATTGAAATTGAGTTGATTTAAATCAAGCCTTTTGACTGGTGATTTAAATCATGATTTCAATCGACTTGTTTTAAACCAAGCCTTTTTGCTAGTGATTGAAATCATGATTTCAATTGTGATTGAAATTGAGTTGATTTAAATCAAGCCTTTTGACTGGTGATTTAAATCATGATTTAAATCGACTTGTTTTAAACCAAGCCTTTTTACTAGTGATTGAAATCATGATTTAAATTGTGATTTAAATAGACTTGTTTTAAACCAAGCCTTTTTAGTAGTGATTGAAATCATGATTTAAATTGTGATTGAAATCGAACTGATTTAAAACAAGTCTTTTTACTAGTGATTGAAATCATGATTTTAACTGTGATTGAAATCGAGTTGATTTAAATCAAGCCTTTTGACTGGTGATTGAAATCATGATTGAAATCGTGATTGAAATCGATCTGATTTAAATCAAGTCAGAACTTTTGGTCGTTTACTGTACTCTATTACTTCTGTTTTATGATCCAGTTCACGCCTTGAAAAGTCCACGATGAAAATATAAAATACTTTTTAATACAAAGGGTTCAGATCACTTATAGCTGGAAGCCCACCCATATATATGAAGGCAAGTCCATGATGCAGAGAACCTCTCCGTTTTTTTTGTGGCTGAGGGTAGGCTGATAACCAAATCTTTCCAGACCTACTCCCGTCATTTTAACAACTACACCCAACTTGATTTTGGATTGATAATTGAAGGGGTAAACCACCACCTGTAAGATGTTGCTGAAGAAGAGATATAAAGAGACAGGGAGGATTTGATTTAAATCAAAAAATTTAAATCACGTCCACCCTGATGAGGAGCATCTCGCAGGAGGCATCCGATCCAGGCATGCCTCACCCCCCCCACCCCCCAAGGACCGGGTTTTACCCCGTGCTCATTACCTGATGCAGTGGTGTCTGACAGAGTCCCGGCATCCAGAGAGGAAGAGCTGGGGGCCTGTCCAGACAGCCCTAGGCTCTGAAGGCCGAGAGCACTGCTGCTGCTGCCTGCGTGAGAGAGAGCGGGAAAGGAAGGGCGGGAGAAATCAATGCTGGGGGTACGGGAGAGACCCACAAACAAGTCTTTGAGTTTTTCTTCTCCTCTGTATCCGGAACAATAATAGCAATAGCCCTTAGACTTATATACACGTCACAGTGCTTTGCAGCCCTCTCTAAGCAGTTTGCAGAGTCAGCCTCTGAGGTCAGTAAAATGGGGACTGACCTCAGAGGGACGGAAGGTTGAGTCAACCTTGCGCTGGTTAGAAACGAACGATTGGCAGCGAGCAATGAGTTAGCCTGCAATACTGCATTCTCACCACTAGGGCTCTTATACAGCAACAGCAATAGCACTTAGACTTATATACCGCTTCACAGTGCTTTTACAGCCCCCTCTAAGCGGTTTACAGTATCAGCCTCTTGCCCCCCCCCCCCCCCCCCCAACAATCTGGGTTCCTCGTTTTACCGACCTCAGAAGGATGGAAGGCTGAGTCAACCTCGAGCCTGGTGAGATTTGAACTGCCAAATTGCAGGCAGCCAGCAGTCAGCAGGAGTAGCCTGCAGAACTGCACTCTAACCACTGCGGCTCCCTCCATTCTTCTTGGTTGACAGCACAGGAGCCTTTGCCTTTGCCCAAATCTGTAAAGGACCCCCCCCCCACCCTCTCTCTCTCTCTCTCTCATACACACACACACACACACACATTGTAGTGGGGAAGGGGCCGCCTGCCTCTCTCACCCTGCTGGTCCTGTTGAAGGCTCAAGGCAATGGCCAGCTCAACCATGGTTTCGTCATCGGCATCGGGGGGAATGTCCAGCATGGGGGGGAAGCCCTCGGCCCCAGCCAGGAGAGCCTCCAGGGGAGACGGGTTCCCGTTGTTCACGTTGTCGGCTGTTTCCAGGACCATCGATTCAGACTAGGAGTATGAGAGATGCCGAAACATTGTGGCCGACTGCATTAGACCAGGGGTCCCCAACCGCCGGTCGGCACAGTCCGTGGCATGCCAGAAATTGGGCTGCGCAAACAAGCGAAGCCCCCCATCTGCAGGATGCAGGCAGCATGCAAAACCACACCCTTTCCAGTCCAGGGTAAAAACCTCTCTCCATGGAACTGGTCCCTGGTATCCAAAAGATTGGAGGCAGTTCCGCTAGACACATTCCCCCATTATACCTCTGGGGGAGAGATATACCCTTTGACCCCTTCTAAGGGATCATTAAATTTAAGACACTCCCCAACAAAGCATCCCGATGCCCCAGTTCTTCTCCAGGCTGTGCGGCAGGCCCAGATTTTCCTGGCCAGCCGGGGGACTCACCACCATCTCAAAGTCTCCGTGGTCCACCTCGTTTTGCTCCTGGCTCTCCTGCCGAATGTCCTCCCCGCTGGGCAGGCCGGGGGTCTGCATCTTGTCATCAGCATCATCGTCGTCATAATCGTCTTTGTCGCCTGGAGGTTAAAAAAAAAAAGAGAGAAAAGTCCTGCGAAGCCCAGCCAGATGCATGAGAGAGCATTGGGGGGGGGGGAAATGGGAGGGAGAGAGAGAAGGAGAGAGAGGGAGGGAGGGATGAGAAAGAGAGAGGGCGAGAGAGAGAAGGAGGGAAAGGGAGAGGGTTAGAGTTGAGAAAGAGAGGGAGAGGGAGGGAGGAAGAGATGAGAAAGAGAGAGGGAGAGAGAGTGTGAGAGTTGAGAAAGAGAGAGGGAGGAAGAGATGAGAAAGAAAGAGAAGGGAGGAGGGAGGGAGAGGGAGATGAGAAAGAGGGAGAGAGAGAGAGAGGGAGGAAGATGAGAAAGAGAGAGGGAGGGAGAGTTGAGAGAGAGAGGGAGAAGGAGGAAGAGATGAGAGAGAGGAGGGAGAGGGAGGGAGGGAGAGAGATGAGAAAGAGAGGGAGGGAGAGAGAGATGAGAAAGAGAGAGGGAGAGGGAGAGAGGGATAAGGAGAGTGTGAGAGTTGAAAAAGAGAGGGAGAGGGAGAGAGAGGGAGGAAGAGATGAGAAAGAGAGGGAGAGAGGGGGATAAGGAGAGTGTAAGAGTTGAAAAAGAGAGGGAGAGGGAGAGAGAGGGAGGAAGAGATGAGAAAGAGAGAGGGAGGGAGGAAGATTAGAAAGTGGGAGAGAGAGGGAAGGAAGGGGAGGGATGAGAAAGGGAGAGGAAGGGAGGGAGGTGAGAAAGAGAGAGGAAGAGAAAGGGAGGGAGAGGGAGAGAGGGACGGAGGGAGATTGTGAGAGTTAAGAAAGAGAGAGGGAGGGAGAGATGAAAAAGAGAGGGAGAGATGAGAAAGAGAGAGGGAGGGAGGAGACAGAGACAGAGAGAGAATGTGGACGGGGCAAGACAACGTCTCCAGTCCCAGCCAGGGGGACGTGACCTTCCCGAGAAGGAAGAGATGCTCCTGGGGTCTCCTCAAAGGGAAGCCTCCTCCAGGAGCTGAGACGCTCTTCTCGGCGGGGCTTCCCGCAAGCTTTCCCTTGTCCCAGGCTCCAGAACAGCGCTCCCCCTTACCCATGGGGGTGTTGCTTCGAGGGGAAGAAGGCAAGGTCACATGTCTCCTCTTGTTCCTGGGCCTCAGCACCCGGATCAACGCTTGTTTGCAAGAGAAGCTCACGGCCGGATCCTGGAAGGCAAAGCGGCAAATCGAAAGTGTGTTTGGGTTGGGGAAGGGGAGGGAGTCAACGGCCTGTTGGGGTTGGGCAGGAACGAACTCTCAAGGGACTCAAGCGTCAGGTCCTCTGCCTGAAAAGCTCAAGAGCTGCAGCCTTCCAGAGGAATCTTTTAGCTGCCTTTGCACGCTGTTGAGACCTAGTTGAACTTGGTTTAGTTCACGGATGCAGCCTAAGAAGCTGGACTCTTCCGTGCCTGGACAACAAGAGGGCAAACGGGAAGGAGTGAGCCGTGGTCCTATCTGGCTCAGACCGGCGCTTCTGATTGGGGATTATGGGAGCTGACATCCAGCAGGGCCATGCAGCCACAGGAGTGTTTGACTACTGTCTTTCCCCGAAAATGATATATTTTTTTGAACCCTGAAAGAAGCACTTGGCCTTATTGCCGTGCGCCAAAAAGCCCGATTGGGCTTATTATCAGGGGAGGTCTTATTTTGGGGGAAACAGGGGAGTAGAGGCCGCCAAGTTCTCAGAGCTTTTTGCCTCCCCTATTTTGGGGGCTCCAGGAGGAGGAGGAAGAGCAGACGGCCCTTCCTACCCTCTCCTCCTTACCAGGCTGCCAATTCCCACCAGGTTTGACTGCTCACTGCCACAGCCGACCAGCAGCCAAGGGTGCAAGAGACAAGCCAGGTCTCTCTTGCTGCTCCCTCTGGGGTCCTCGGTTGGCCACCCCTGCTGAGTGGGGGAGCAGGGCACGCTCTGTCCTTCTACGAAGTCACGCGGAGCATGCCCTGGTCGTTTGGGAACGGACCCAAGACCAGCTGTGGAACAACATACCGGGCACAGCAACATCTGCATGTAGATTTTGGAGGCGACATTGATGCAGTCCAGCTCGCAGATGCAATATCCATGGAGGATGTCTATGAGGGCGTTGACGGTGGCCTCGACGTGGGTCAGCCCTGCGGCAGAGAGAGGAAGGGGGAGGAGAGCTCAGGGAAAGCGGGAATCCTGTATGCCATGGCCAGGTGCCCTTTCTGCTCCAGGGGAGGGAGGGAGGGAGGGAGGGAGGAAAGAAGGAGGGAGAGAGAGAGAAAGAGGGAGGGAGAGAGAGAGAAAGAGAGGAAGGAAGGAAGAAAGAAAAGAAAAAGGAAGAGGGAGGGAGGGAGGAAAAGGAGGGTGGGAGAGAGAGAAAGAAAGAGAGGGAGGAAAGGAAAGAAGATGGGTGAGTGAATGAGAGGAAGGAAGGAAGGAAGGAAGGGGAAAAGGAGGGTGGAAGAGAGAAAGAAAGAGGGCGGGAAAGAGAGAGAGGGTGGGAGGGAGAAAGGAAGGAAGGAAGAAGGAAGGAAGGATAGAGGAAAAGGAGGGTGGGAGAGAAAGAAAGAGGGCGGGAGAGAGAGAGAGGGAGGAACAAAGAAAGAAAGGAAGGAAAGAAGGATGAAAGGAAGGAAAGAAAGTAAGAAGGAAAGGAGGGTGGGAGAGAGAAAGAAAGAGGGCGGGAAAGAGAGAGAGGGAGAAAGGAAGGAACGAAGCAAGGAAGGAAGGAAAGAAAGAGGAAAAGGAGGGTGGGAGAGAGAAAGAAATAGGGCGGGAGGGAGAGAGAGGGAGGGAGGGGGGGAGAGAGAGAGAAAGAAAGAAAAAAAGAAAGAAAGAAAGAAAGAAAAGGGAGGGAGGGGACTGTTAAGAGGAGTTTGGAGGAGATAGTCCATTACAGGGTCCAGAGACAGAAGGCAGCCTGAACAGTTCAGTTGGGACAAATATCTGGCATGGAACATTCTGCACAGCTGCCGCCACCCTGGCAACCCTGTCTGATCCCCGCTCGAGAAAGACGGTACCCACCTGGCAAGCATGCAGGCGCCAGGAAGGCGTTCTTGGGTTTGGAGGCATGAAGTTTCCAGAAATGGTTGACCAGTTGGGTGATAAAACTGCACCCTTCTCCTTCCGGGGCCTTCGCAGCCTCCTGCCCTTCTTCCATGCTTTCTGAAAGTTTAAGGAAAGGCTTTTATTGCTGAGCAGATGGAAGCCCCCACCCCACCCCAAGCCCCCAAACCCAATGTCAGGTTTCGAGGTCGTCTCAAATAAATTGCATTTCAAACAAAGTCTTCGATGAAAAAACTCTCATTTATTAAGCACGACATTTCTGGCTCCGACTCATCGTAGCCAACACTGACTTCCGACCCAAAAACCCTCCCTTTCCTTCCCCCGCTCCTCTGCACTCATTGGCCATCTTCCAAGTCACTCAACCCTTAATCTACTGCTCCAGCTCAAAGGAATTTCCCCCCTCCCATCCCATCTCCTAGGGGATATTATCTCCAGGGAAAATAAGTAGGTGAAAAGCCAAACGTCTCTTTCCAGATGCCTCCGCTTCTCCTTCTCATGTCAGCACGAGCATAAATGCAGCTTGAAGTGCTGACACCCTGTTCTCAAAAGATGGGGGGGGGGGGAGGAAGCGGGGCGCATGGGGATTTGTGGGCAAGAAGAGGACGGAGTTTTGCCCTACCTGTTTCCAGAGACGGAAACTTCGACTCCGTGAAATGGACCAGGTTATTCGGCCGCATGATGGCGATGGAGCGGGCCGTGATGACCAGTCTCTGAAAAACCTCCGGTTCCAGGTCCTTCCCTTCTTTGTTCGAGGTGGTGAGGTACTGGATGGCTTTGCTCAACAGGGCCTGATCCTGTGGGAGGTAGACCGTGCCGAAGGAAAGAGCTGAATCTGAGTCCCCTTCCACATAATGACCCGACGCCAAAGATAACACAAGACAACACCAACGCCAGCAGGGGTACTGTCAAAGCTGACTCGCAACGCACCTCTACTTTCAACATGACAACAGAAACGAAGGGGGGGTGGAAAGGGGAATACTGGGAATGTACTGGGAGCTGGGAGGGTGGCGAGGAATGTATGGGAGCTGTTGGCAGCCTGAGAAAATCCTGACACTTCAAGGCCGTGCGATTGGATAATGGGTATTCCCCACCTGGGGGATAGGGGAAATTAACTGTGCTGTTTTTCGTGCGAAAACCTCAGAGCCGGCTTTGCTTCTCCTGCGCCCGTGTGGATCTATCGGTAAATGTCTGAGGAGATTCTCAAGTCATCCAGGTTATGGCTGTCCCAAAGGTGCTTTTTCAAGAGACAAGTTCAGAGCTTCTTAGAGGAGAAGCGAAATGTCTTCAGGCAAAATCCAAAAAGTCCAGTTGCTTCTTGAAAAAGTATCATTGGGACAACTATGACCTGGATGACTGAGAATCTCCAGACATTTACCTATGGCACTTTGGAAGGAATATCCTTCGAACGATGCGGGGTGATAAACGGATTTCCACAGAGCTGAAGACGCTAAACGACTTGCTAAAAGAATGCAAATAACCAGCAGGCTGCAAGGAGTATAAATCCTTCCATTCCACTCCACACGATCCAGTAAGAAGCTTCTTGGTTGAGAAGCAATAGGTCTTCAAAATGAAACCAGAAAGTCCAGATGCACGTGGAAACTGAGGCAAGGCTTTGCTGAGAGTTTTCTGAATTCCCCTGGGGCTAGGCAGGGTGGCGGACAGAGGGACCTGGGAAGCTGCGTCGGGGAAGGAAACTGGTGTTCTGTCCCCGTCTCACACACGCACCCCCACAGACAGTCAACAGTGAAATAAACCAGCCGACAAAAGTTTCTCTAAGAGCAGAGTTGGCAGCAACCCAGTGACTGGCTGCCAAGAGTTTTTTACACACGAAAGGAGGGTTTTTCAAAACCAACACACAACAGATAAAAGAATATTCAGAAAGTCCAGCAATGCAGAGAGGTTGGTTCAATATCAGTTTTTGCTCGTCACAGAGCTTGAACGGCCACCACACCCCCTTTTATACCCTGTGGGGTGTGGTCCATTGACTCTGGCATGCCTCTTCCTCTGCTGCGCGCGCTTATCTATGCGACACTGTCCAGGGTCCAGCCAAGACTCATCTTCCTCATCACTGTCCACCTGTGGCTGCGTGGATGTGCTTGGCCCTGGGCCTATCTCTTGGCCTTCAGTATCCTCTGAAGGCATTGCCAGAGAGGAGGGTCCTGGAGAGGGAGGCCTTGCCAACTCCTCTCCTTCACTCTCAGAGTTCTCTCCTGCCGATAACACAGGCTCAGGGAACGGAGCTGCCACAACAACGGGCTCGCTTACCTTGTGGTTGTGGTAAGCTGAGCGGCTGGCATGGAGGCTGGCCAGCAGGCTCTTGGTCTGCTGCTGGACGCTGGAAGGGGCCGGCGTAGACAACAGCATGGTGGCCAACTCCTGAGTGGCAGCCTTGGTCTTCTCCTGAGGGCAGACAATCTCAAGTCAGATGGCGCTTGCTCTGGGGGATTGGGGAGGCGCCCACCCACCCATGAGAAGGGAGAATGCCACAGCCTGCTCGAGACCCAGGGGGCTGCCTTTCTGAATCTTAATTTGGAGGGAGGCTCATTTCCGGACAAATCTCTGCTTCTGTTGTGGTCCGCCAGCAGCGTGCGGAGCTGGCAGTGGTGTCAGACAGTGAGGAGGCTGGGGAGGAACATGGGCCAGTCCTGGAGTCTGGGGAAGGTCTGGATGAGGGCTCTGTGTTGGAGGCAGAGATGGGGCCAGGGCCATCGGGGAGTTATGTGCAGACTCCGGAGCTCCCAGAGTCAGACAGCAGAGAGGCTGAGGAACAGGAGGCGCCTGTTCCCAGTGTGCGCATGCGCAGAGCTGCCAGAAGGCAAGAACAGTTAAAACTAAAGGGACGACTCAGGAGTAAGGTCTGGAGTTGATTGGACCTTCCATAAGGCTTAAAAGAGGAGCAAAAGCACGTTGGCCCTTTGCAGGAAAGCAACGTTGTTAATTCTGTCTCCAGTCGGCATCTCTGGTTGATTCTGGAATCTGTGTGGCTTTGCCAAGTAGGCCTTTGACAGAGTGTCAAAGGAGATAAAGGTTGGTGATTATGCCGAAGGACTTCTCCCAAAGGACTTTTTGCAACTAATTGGGACTCAGCTGTGAATGAACGTTAATTCACAGCTGTTGCAATAAAAGAGGTTTTTGGGACTACTCCTGTGTTTTAATGACTCAGGAGACCTAAGTCACAAGAGCTTCAGCACAGCAGTCCGAGAAGTTAGGATCCGTAAGGTCAGGACTTCAAGGCGTCACCGTTCTCTTCTCCAGCCTCCCCACAAACCCCTCCCACAGCAAAGGGACTTGCCTTCTCGTTGACTGGTCCGACGGCAAACCAACTTTCCAGGGCTTCTAAAGAACTCACTACTAGCCTGCAGGAGGAAAGACAAAGAGAAAAGATTGGTTAGAAAAGGCTCAACGTAAGAACCCCTCCCCTCCCTCCCCCCGTGGGATGGCTCAGAAAGAAGGTGGGGAGCAGTTGAGGATGCCAAACCCTTTGCTGTCCCCCTCATCCAGCGCAGAGAAAAGAATCGAAGCAAAAGAAAGAGCTGCTACAGGCACCATGCAAGTCTAGGGCAATCTGATTAGGGCACATCTCCGGCCGGGTCACACCCCTCTAGTTCCTGATAGCGGTGAAGATGAGTTGCTTTCAGGAAGCTTGTTTTATTCAAAGAAAACACAAAAGCCTGTATGCCTGCAGATATATTATCAACAGCGTCCCCACTATCCATTAATGGGCCTCTTTTGTTCTGAATAAATCCAGGCTGACTTACCGTATTTTTCAGTCTATAAGACGCATTCTCTCCCCCGCCCCAAAGTGGGTGGAAATGTCTCTACATCTTATAGAGTGAATGTTGCCGAAGCCCCGACCATCTATTGGCCCCCACCCACAATTTGCCTCCTTGCAGCAAACAGCAGACAGCCTGGTCAGCTTCAGCGCAGCCTAATTTAGCACGAGCAGCTGATTGGCGTTGGATTTGCCTCCCAGAATACTGCCGATCAGCTGTTGCAGGCTGTGGAGATTGCCACTGCTGCCTATCACAACCTCCGTGCCCCCCGTTTTTAGAATCAATTAGGGCCACTCGGCAGCTGGGATTTCGATGGTCTCATGGAGCTAGCCATAAAACATGTTGTAGTGTTGTGAAGTCAGCCCCGTCTTTCCTTTGGAACAATTGTTGTGTCTTTTATCAACAACATTCCAATTTTGAACTAATCCCTTCCGATCTTCACCGTACATATCAACCAGGAAAAGAACCCCTCAAAAGTGGGAAACCAGAAAAAAGAAAGCCAGAACAGACCCAACAAGCAGTTCAGTGAATTCCCTATTTAAGATGCTCAAATCTTCATCATCTAGCAGGCGTCTGAAACAAGCAATGAAACACAACTTACAAAAAGGGACCTCCTTCTAGGTTAGAAAAACCAGGAAGGATGTGAGCCAGTGAAACAGAGCTAGCATGTCCCTCAGGGACTTCCTTCACACAGCGTGCAGGAAAGTTACGGGTTCACCCCACCTCACCCTTCTCAAAAACTGTTTTGCCCTTCAATTTTTTATATATATTTTTAGCCTAGACGCCAGGCAACAGTTAGCCAGGAGCAGAGAGAACCAGAGGGAAGCCAAGCAGGAAAACGAACGGCTGAGATTTTTCTTTCTTTCTCTTTTTGCTGACTTTAATCTGCCATGCAAGGGACCCCATTATTAAGCAGCGCAGTGGAGATTAATATTTTAAAAATCCTCGAGCGACCGAACGTAGGAACAAACGGAGAGGAGGGGAAAAAAAAAAAAAGAAACAGCCAGGAGGATGATAGCAGTGGGCAGCCGTCTCTGTCACACAAAACCATTCGTGCAGAGAGAGGCAGGATACTAACCGGTCCAGGGTGGTTAAGGATTCAGTGTCAGGACTTTGGGGGGGAAACGAAAGGAAAAGGGGGAGAAAAATAATGTAGGCAGATATAAATGAAAAGGTACGAAGCTCACAGAAACCAGAATTGAGAAAAAACACATCCTAAGAGCAACTTAACAAAGGAAAGGGAGTCGGCAAACTAAACGGAGCTGGGAATTGGAGGGAAGAGAGGGAAGGGAGGTGCGTGGGCAAAGCCGGACCGAAATAAAAGTGATTCCTTGGAGAATGGCTCCAATGAAGCAATGAAGAGAAGCCTCTAGGCCAGGGGTGTCAAACTCAAGGCCCGCGGGGTGCTTAGATCTGGCTCACGGGGCTGCCCTGGAAACAGTGAAGGACCGGCGCTGCGGTGACTCTGCCAGAGAAGATGGAGGTTGGGAGGGCTGGGCACGGCCCTCCCAGGCTCTGTTTTGGCCTGTGACAGCCTCCTGCAGTCATTAGTCAGTGAAAACAGAACCGGGGAGGCTGCGCCCCCCCCCCCGACCGAGCTCCATTTTTGCTGGCAGAGGGCTGCCGGAGGCCATCGTGGCTGAAAACGGAACCCAGGTGGGCTGCGTGCGGCCACCCTGAGCTCCGTTTTCGCTGGCAGAGGGCTGCCGGAGGCCATCGTGGCTGAAAACGGAACCCAGGTGGGCTGCGTGCGGCCACCCTGAGCTCCGTTTTCGCTGGCAGTGGGCTGCAGGAGGCCGTCATGGCTGAAAATGGAACCCAGGTGGGCTGTGTGATCCTTGCAAATGAGCGAGATTTCATGGTCTGCAGTGCAAAACAGAGCCAACTCCAGAATTTCAACTTGTAAACATTCAACTTCCAAGAAAAAGCACAGGCAGACTCTTGACGTTGCCAGTGGGGTCTGGAGGGCACCGGCTAAGGATGGCGGAAGAATCCCCCCTTGGGGGGGAGATGGGTGGCACAGGAGTTAAATTAACTAGAATGAATGAGCTGGAAGGGACCTTGGAGGTCTTCTAGTCCAGCCCCCTGCTCAAGCAGGAGAATCTATACTATTTGAGATAAGTGACTCTCTAGACTCTTCTTAAAAACATCCAGTGATGGAGCATCCATGATTTCTGGAGGCAAGCTGTTCCACTGGTTAATTGTCCTCACTGTTAGGAAGTTTCTTCTTCAATCCAGGTTGCTTCTCTGTGATTAATTTCCAACCATTGTTTCTTATCCTGCCCTCTGGTGCGTTGGAGAATAAATTGACCCCCTCTTTTTTGTGGCAGTCCCTCAAATACTAGAATACTGCTATTGTGTCACCCCTAATTCTTCTTTTTTTTAGACTAGCCAGACCCCAAATATGCAGCCTTTCTTCAAATGTTTTCGTCCCCAGGCCTTTGATCATCTTAGCTGCTCTTCTCTGCACTTTTTCCAAAGTCTCAACTTTCATTTTTGTAGTGTATTGACCAAAATCGGTTGCAGCGGTGATGGGGGGGACAAGTGGCAGATCCAATCCTCGACCCCCAGGCACTAGCCATCAAAGATCCCATCTGCCAGACAGATGCCAAGTCCAAGTACGCACGGTCACTTATGCCCTCGTCACCTCTCGTCTAGACTATT
The DNA here is from genome assembly GCA_038048745.1 of Coluber constrictor foxii. Taxonomy (NCBI): domain Eukaryota; kingdom Metazoa; phylum Chordata; class Lepidosauria; order Squamata; family Colubridae; genus Coluber; species Coluber constrictor. The sequence goes on from CM075974.1 coordinate 18,438,738, forward strand.
GTAACGCTCTCTATATGGGGCTCCCCCTGAGGAGCACTCGGAGGCTCCAACTGGCGCAGAGTGCGGCCGCGCGGGTGGTTATGGGAGCGACGTGGCGTTCCCATGTAACACCTCTCCTGCGCGAGCTGCACTGGCTCCCGTGGTCTTCCGGGTGCGCTTCAAGGTCTTGGTTATCACCTTTAGAGCGCTCCATGGCATAGGACCTGGTTATTTACGGGACCACCTGCTACCCCCAATAGCCTCCCATTGGCCAGTATGCTCCCATAGAGAGGGGCTCCTCCGGGTGCCGTTGACCAGACAATGTCAACTGGCGGCCCCCAGGGGAAGAGCCTTCTCTGTGGGGGCACTTATCTGGAACGAGCTCCCCTCCGGAGATAAGGAGGATCCCAGATCTACGCACCTTCCGTTGCGCGCTCAAGACTTTCTTATTTCATCAAGCTGGCCTGGCCTAAATCTTTCCCCTTTTTAAACGAAAATTTTAATTTGTTTTTAAATTATTGGGTGTTTGAATAATTGTCTCAGCCAAATTATTTAATTCGTTTTTATTCTATTTTAAATGTTTGTATTTATGTGTTTTATTCTGTGGCTGTTCACCGCCCTGAGTCCTTCGGGAGTAGGGCGGTATATAAATCTAATAAAATGAAATGAAATGAAAGTCAGGTCCTCTGTGTGGCACTGGAATCCTGCAACAAGCTCTCTGCACCACCACCTTGGCGAAGAGAGACAGACCCAAGAAAATCAGCTTCTGGGTCACACTGAATTTTTGGAGCCCTTAAGTGCCACTAAGTCGTTGTGCTTTTTTTTTTTAGCAAATCTCCAGCGGCGGAGAGTTCCAAAACAGGTGCTGTCCAATGGAGGGTGCATGAGATGGACAACCCAGAAAGATACTTTGCAGAAACGATTGGCAAATTTAAAGATGCACCTCCAGCATGTCGAATAGAAATTTTCCTAGACGTTAGGGACGACGATTTTTGCACACGCTTGTCACTGCGTTTTTGTATTTACCAGCAGAGCTTTTATTTCTGGACTTTCAGACTTACCGTAGCTTGCCAAGTTCTTATCTCTGATCTACTGCGCATGTCTACATTCCATTCTCTTCTTTTCTAAAACTTTTCTTTGTTCTCCAGCCAGAGAGGTCAGGCTAGGGATCTTTGCCAAAATGTAACTAATTTAGATTAGTGAGATGTTTTATTTTCTTTACAATAAATGTGAGTTTAATTAAAAATGTATTCCGGTTTGTTTTTCTAAGTATACACAAGGAAAACACCACGATCCAAGTCAAATTGAGGGCAATTACCCCGAGCAAGATAATGGGGCTGATTGCCGCTCTGACAATGCTAGCATGGAATAATTGCACATGCAAGACAGAGATAATTCTGCTTTGAAAAGAAACCCACTAGAGCTAACGGGGGACTCCACCTCAGCTCCGCACACGCCTTTTTCTTCTTAAATCGCTCCCTTCTTTTCCTTCTCTCTTCCTACCCTTCCCACTAAACACAAGAGCAAAACCCAAGCCAGCAAAATTTCATCCCGCATTGGAGTCTGCCTTTTCCTGCCTCATATTTCTTTGCCTCAAAACTGTCCTGGAGAACAAACTGAAGAGGCAATGAACAGGGAAGGTTTAAAAAGCAAAGAGGGAACTTAAAGGGGAGGGAAGGGGGGGGGGGCAAAGGAGCTACAACCAGCAAGTGGACGGTGTATCCCCGACAGAGGGCAGGCTGAGCATAAACTGTCTGCCCCCCCCCCCCCGCATCTCCAAAACACATGGGGCAAAGACCCATGTGCAAAGAGAAAAAGGGGTTGCAGGATTTGGAAGTTGATAAAAGCAGGGGTGTCCAGCTAGGGCAACTTTAAGACTTGTGGATTTCTCTTTATATGTTGTATAATATATAAAGATAGACCTGCTAAATGTTGGAAGTGTCATCGATCATCTGGTTCATATTACCATATGTGGTGGACATGCCCTAAAATGTCCTAAAAAACATACTGGATGAAAATATATACTTGTCTGGAAAAAAAGGACAAAGCAACATATAGATCTGAAACCAGAGATATTTTTGTTGGGCATTCTACCAGAAAAATATGATAAAAAGACTAGCACATAACTGGTCTTGCATCTATTAACCGCCACTAGAATTGTATTTAAGCAACAATGGAAAAACGAGGAGATCCCGCCTGAGGGGTATGTAATTAAGAAAATATTAGAATGCGCAGAAATGGATAGACTAATGCTTACTATTAAGGATAAAGAAGTAGTTGAATATTTTTTGATACGGGACATATTTTATCAATGGCTAGACAACAGAAACAGAAGTTAGGGAGGAGATATAATTATTACTATTACTATTAATCTTCTCATTGTTCCTATCACCCATCTCCTCCCACTTATGACTGTATGGCTGTAACTTGTTGCTGCATCCTTACAATTTATATTGATTGTTTCCTAGTATGATTTGACTGCTTATTTGTACCCAATGACTATCATTAAGTGTTGTACCTTATTTATTTATTTTTTTAAATTAGATTTATATGCCGCCCTTCTCCAAAGACCCAGGGCGGCTTACAATGCGTTAAGCAATAGCCTTCATACTTTTGTATATTTTATACAAAGTCAGCTTATTGCCCCCACAAACTGGGTCCTCAATTTACCTACCTTAGAAAGGATGGAAGGCTGGGTTAACCTTGAGCCTGGTGAGACCCGAACTGGTGCAATTGCAGACAGCTGGATGTTAATAACAGGCTTTAGTCTGCTTATTAGCCTGTTGAGCTATCCAAGGCTCCTATGATTCTTGACAAACGTATCTTTTCTTTTATGTATGCTGAGAGCATATGCACCAAGACAAATTCCTTGTGTGTCCAATCACACTTGGCCAATAAAGAATTGTAATGTAAAAAGACGGAATGCTAAAGTAGAAAGTTTTTTAAAAAGATGATGTTAAGTACTATTATTATCATATTATTATTATATTATTAATATTATGATGATGAATACCGCAACAAATATGTGTATTATGATGTTTTAAAAATAACTGTACCAAGACCACACACTGTTTGATGAAAAATGAATGTTATCTAAAAAAACAAATAAAACATTTTAAAAATTGTGGATTTTAACTTCCAGAATTCTGGGGGTTGAAGTCCATAAGTCTTAAAGTTGCCAAGTTGGACATGCCTTTGCTAAAGAATGCCCTGCACCGTGGGATATACTAGAATTGATTTCCAATATGGGCCAGGAAAGGGACTTCACAGAGAGGAGTAGAATTTAAAAACCAACTTTTGGCCCATTATTTACCTCTCCAAGACGGTGCCGCCCACGGCTGCAGGGGTCGCCGACTCCGTGTCTCCGGCCCCGTTCCCCTGATTCAGGTTTGGGGGGCAGACGCTGCTCACGGATGCCGACGGGAAGTCCTCCGGGGGTTCGTCTGGCCAACCGAACTGCTCCTTGGTCTTGCCGTAGATCTTGACGGCGTCCAGCATGGTGACTCCGGCGGGGTCCACAGAGGCCCCGACTGCAGTTGGGAAAAGAAAAGAGGTGGGGTGGATCTGCCACTGAGCACCCCCCTCAGCCCGTGGCAACTGGCAAAAAGAATCTATGGGGGTGTAATGAGAAAATAGGGAGAGGGGAATGACAGCTTGACGAAGATCAGGGAAGCAAAAAACCAGTTTGTGCCAGCCCTCAAAGAAACACACCCTGAGACTGGAACATGGATGTGGCCCCCAAACTCATCTCAAGAGATTTCTTGAATGTAGCAATAGAGAGAGGTGAGAGAAGGAGTAGGGAGACTGAAGGAAGGGAGAAGGACAGAGAGGAATAGAAGAACGAGAAGAGGAGGAAGAAAGGTAAGGGAAATAAGAGTAGGAAAGAAAGTTAAATGGGGGGAAGAAAGGAGGAGGGGGAGAAAGGAAGGGGAAGTAGAGAAGAAGAGGAGGGAAGAAGAAGGGAGGAAGGATAAAAGAAGGGAGGGAGAGGAAGAGAAAGAAAAGAAAGATTGCTGTAAAACGATAGAGATGAAATGGAAGAAAGGCATCCCCGAACATGTTTAAATATATGAGGATAAAGAAAGAATTATTAAATATTAAAAGAGAATATATATGATTAAAAATGGAGAAAATACAAGTTGAGGGCGAAAGAAGATACTGTTTATAGAAATAAGAATAGAAATATTAAGATTTGATTAAAAATATGGAAAAAGAACACTTTGGCAGAAAATGTAACTAAGTAAAATATATTTGGATGTGATAAGTTGTATATGATATGATATGGTCAATACTCTGTTTCATACAATATGTGGGTGTGCATTAGGGGGGAAAAAACCAATAAAATGATTTTATTTTTTTTTAAAAAAAGAGATTTCTCACAATACCTAAAGGGCTCTTCCCTGGCGGAAGATAAACTGGTCATGGGGGGAGGACTGGGGTGGGGGGAAACAACTTGTAACCTTTTCGTGCAGTAAATCTAGTTCTAGCCTGACTTTACTACAGCCAGTAGCCTTTAGAAAAAGAACCTATCAGTTCAACCAAATGGGAGTCGAGGGTCTTTCTTTCCTAAGGGACCGGACTGGGGCAGGTCTGACACTGGCATCCACAACGACAACAAAAAACAGGGCTCTTACTGAAAATGGTCAGCTTCTTGTCAGCCTGCAGGGCTTCCTCGCGAGTAAAGGGGAAATCGAACCACCGGGGGCGGCTGAGGTTGAGCTGCAAGGTGCGGCCGAAGACTTCCAGGTAGGAAGGAGCTCTCTCGATGGCTTGTGTCCCAATCTGGACCCTCATGCCGGTCATCACCATGGTGCTGTTGTTGTTGGTCACTTCGAGGGTGAAGCCCCCGGGCTACCGAGAAAGGACAGGAACGGCTCAACAGGCAGGAAAGGCTAGGGGCTCAGCCTCTCCTCCCGCCGGCAGCCAAGGGGCTTCCTCACCATCGCTAACCCCTGCCAGATCCTACCTTGGTGTTGGCCACGTACATGCCGGTGGAGTTGAGACGGTGCTTGATCTGCTGGGCATTGTAGACCTGCAGGAGGTCGTTGCCCCCAAACTCCACATCTGTCAGCTGCTGGTTGTGTTCAAAGAAGTCGATGGGGAAGTTCACCTGGGTGGAGCTGCGCGTGGCTGGAGGGAAAGGGCAGCAACAGAACAGGTCGTCAGAGGGACATCAAGGGTGAAACTGGAGGAACAGCTGTGGTTGCTCTGGGAAACCTTTCCTGAAATTCAGACTTCCCCTCTTCCCAGGTCAAATCTCTGCCATGCAACCATCCTAGTTTCCAACATAACGAGAGGCCTGTCTTTCTCCAGGTCCTTCCTTCCTCATGACTCTCATTGGCCTTCCCTATCCTTAGTTTTGGACTGCAAGGTTTTTGAGAGCAAAAGGATGGGCCGATAGGAAACATAAAACATGAAAACAATATGATGTTTGATATCAATAGTGGTGACCAGAGAATTATCATACAAGGCAGTCAAGTAATGTGATGGAGGAAAAGGGAGAGAGGAAAGAGAGGGAAGGAAAGGGAGGGAGGAGGGAGGAAAGAAGGAAAAGGGAAGGAAAGCGGAGAGAGGAAGGAGAAATGAGGAGGGAAGGAAAAAAGGAAGGAGACAAGAGGAGGAAGGGGAAGAAAAAGGAAGAGGAGGGAGGAAGGAAGGACAGAGGAGGCAGAAGAGGAAGAAAAGGGAGGGACGGAGGGAGAAAGGAAAGAAGGAAAAGGGAAAGAAAGCGGAGGGAGGAAGGAGAGAAGAGGAGGGAAGAAAAAGGAGGGAAGGAGGAAAAAGGAAGGAGACAAGAGGAGGAAGGGGAAGAAAAAGAAAGAGAAGGGAGGAGGAGGAAGGGGAAGAGGAGGGAAAAGAGAGAAGAAGGAAGAGGAGGAAGGAGGAGGGATAATGTGGAAGAGGAAAAGAAAAAAGAAGAGAGACGGAGAAAGAAGGAGGAAGAAGGATAAGAGAAGGAGAGATGAAGGAAGAAGAAAAGGGAGGGAGGGAAGGAAGAAGGGGATAGGAGGAGGGATCAAAATGGAGGGAGAGAAGGAAGGAGGAGGAGGAGGAGGAGAAACCACCTTCTGCCTAATGTCCAACCTGCCCTCGCCGCGACTTACGGATGGCTGCCGCTTTGCGCTTGCGGACGGGCTTCATGATGCTGACCACGCTGCTGGGCTGCAGGGCGGGCTGGAGCCAGTGGGAGGTGTTCTCCACGTTGGCCATGTAGATCCGCAAGCTGCCATCCTCGCAGAGGAGGATCATGGTCGTCCGCTGCTGCTCGTTGCAAGCCGTGTGCCGGATGGCTACCATGTCTTGGATCTAAGCACAGGGAGGGGACCAGGGTTGACACCGTGTGAGTGCATGCGTACGTGTGTACGAGAGAGAGAGAGGAAGAAGGCCGGCAAGCAAAGGAGTCTCAGCAGGAATTCTGGCCACCCGGGGCGAACCGAAGCTGTGGATCCTGAATCAAAGTCGTCGTTGTTGTCCCCCATCCCCACCCGCATCTCCGGCTCACGTAGCAGGCCGTTTCTTTGCCAATCCTGACTCAGAAGCCGATTTCGGTGCTCCACGGTGACTCGACCCATTCTGAGGGTCTTCAAATAGCTTGAGAGCCCCTCTGTTCGCGTTCCCTCACCTTCCTGGTTGAAACGCCCCCCCCCCCCAACCTCCGAAAGGCCGGTTCTGCCAAACTCACCTTGGCTTTCGCCGGTAAGGTCTTGATCTCTTGGATCAGGAAAGTGTCGGGCTTCACCATCATGACGAGAGGGACGCCGGTGGTTTGTTGCACGCAGCACAAGAGGCCGGGGTGGTTCATGACCTCTGACCACTGGCACAGGGCCGGGGAGGTCTTGCTGCCCCCGTTAGAGCTGTAAAGAAAGGAGGGGATTAAGCGAGTTGACGAGCCAGCGGAGACAGGGAAAAAAGAATACAGGGAGTCCTCGAATGACCATGGTTCGTTTAGCGACTGTTACAAGTTAGGACATCGTTGAAAAAAAAAATAAAGTGACCTAGGACCGTGTTTCACAATTACAACCTTTGCAACACACACATACACACCCGCCATGATCAAAATTCAGGCGCTTGGCAACCAGTTTGTCTTTATGACGGTCCTAGAATCACAGAGTCCCCTTTTGCGACCATCTGAAGGGCAAAGACAATGGGGAAGCCGGATCCACTTAACGACCGAGTTACTTAACTTATCCCTGCGGCGATTCACTTAACAACCGAGGCCAAGAAAGGCTGAGAAAACGGGATTCACAAACGACATAACAAAATGTGGGGCTCCGTTGTGGTCATAAGTCGAGGGCTACCCGGACAAGACCTCCCCCAAAGCGGAAGAAATTCAGAGGCGAGACACTCCCCGCTCCCAAATTCTCCCTGGCTTTTCTGCAACTATCCCGACTCACAGACGGGAGGGAGGGAGAGAGTGAAGGCCTCACCTCTTGATGTTGATGGGAAAGAGGTGCAACACCTCCAAGGTAGCTCGGCTGATGGTGGCTGCGAAGGACTTCCCTTGGCAGTAGCTGAAGAAAAGCATCTGCAGGACGTGGGAGTAGTAGACGGATACTCCGCCCCCGGCCACCTGGCCATTGCTGTCCTGCCAGGGAAAACAAAGGCAGTGGTCACAGGTGGGCTTCCCCCCCAAACCGTATCTGCGAAGATTCTCCGTTATTCAGGTGTACATGTATATTTATTGATCGATGTCATGCTCCCGTCGGAGCCTGAATCTGTGGGGGAAGACGAGCTGGAACCTGAGCCGACAGAGATTGAGGGGGCGGCTTCGTTGTCTTGCGAAGAAAATGGGGAAGGCCAGGGACTTTTAGGATTAGGACAGATTGTAGGCAGGGAGGAAAAGGGGCAGGATGAACATAAGAGACAGAGCTCAGGCGAGGAGCAAGGATCACCCCCTCCGGATCCGAGAGCACGGAGAGTGGAGAGAAGGCGTGAACTGAGCAGGCTACTCGGGAGAAGTGTGCCCTGCCCATCTTCGCAAGGCACACCTGGGGAATGAGGCTTAAGGAGATGCTTTAGGGAGGGGCATTTGTCAGGAACAAACACTGAAGTGTTGTGCGCCGACATTTGAACTTTCCAAGGGTCCTTGCATTCCTTCTGGTGCTCTGGACGAATTACCTGGATCTTTTGCTTCCTGAGCTCCTTGATTTGCTCTTGGATTTGCCAAATAAATTTGGATTTATTGCTGTGCAGCTTTGGTGCAGTCAGCGCTGGGCTGGACTAATTGCAGCCAGAGGCTGCTTGAGGTTTGTGTGGAGGTTTGTTATCACTTTGCTCTGGGACTTGCCAGAAACGTGGCAGCGCTTGGGGAAATTTGGAGCAATAAAAGGGTGGTTTGAACTGCCAGCTGCCTGTGTTATCTCTGTGCCGTGCCCTGGATCATCACAATTGATTAGCCAAGGAAGCCCTGTTTCTAAATGGGGAGGGAGAGTTTCCGGAAAGCGCTGGTGGCTGAACGCAGGGCGGGATACCTTCAGGTCCTCATGGGTGACTTCGAGGACGTTGGTGACATAGAAAGGGCCATGCTGGGCGCTACTGGCTTCCTCCATAAGCTGCAGGTAGATGTAGCCCGCGGAGGACATGATGACCACAATGTTCTTGCTCTCTTCATTGAAGAGGAAGGTGATGTCCCGGATTTTGGAGCTGGGCAGCAGGAAGTAGAAAGTGGGGCTCAAGGCGTCCACTGAGAGGTCGTAGATCTGTGCGAGCAGAAGGAAAAGGCAAGACTTTGGGGTGGGGAGGGAAGATCAGAGAGATGGCCTCCCACCTGGCCACCAAAGAGGGTTCTGGCATCTTCCTCCCTCATCAGCACCCTGCCATCAATAGTGAGGAGGAAATGGGGGAAGCAAGGAGACAAATGGACAATGTGCTAGGATAGTGCTGGGAAACAGGGAGGTTGGAAGTGACAGCCGAGGAAGACCAGGGATGCTTTGAACCACTTCATGCCAGTCTTCAAGAACACTGAGAAGCTGGAGAAGCTGGGAATTGAATGTCAATTGCTCCAAACACTAAATGTTCCCAAAACACCTAGACCTCCGCCCATTGGATGGCATTGGACTGGTCAAGGGGGGAGGAGCAACGTATTGACAGGGAAAGCCTCTATGCTTTCACACGGGAAATTTAGTTCTAGCCTGACTTCACTGCTACCAGTGTCTTTTAGTAAAAGAGCCTATCACTTCATCCAAAGGGAATCGAGGGTCTTTCTTTCTTCAGGGATCGGGTTGAGGCAGGTCTGACAGAGATCAGAGCAGAGGGAGAGGGACAGGAGGAGTCTATTCGGCCTCCACTCAACCCTACCTTGACAAAGTCAGCAGTGACGATGGCCAGTTCCGTCTGGGATCCCGGAAGCCAAACTGCCTTGATGATGAAATTACCCGTGGCAAGCTGAGGGTGGAGCACCAAGTGATCCGAGACAGAGCCCGAACTGCTGAATGTGAGGACGTGGCAGTCCTGGAAAGGGGCAAGAGAAAGGGAGTTAACAGAGAAACACATACAGGCAAGGTGAGAGAGGGTGAGAGAGAGAGAGAGAGAGAGAGAGAGAGAGAGAGAGAGAGACTGATGGTTTTCTATGTTTTGTCGAGCACATCATCGTGATCACGAACCATAGCGTCAGATCTGCCTGGCTTTGCCTGGAGGGCTCACAGGCATATCCTGCCATAAAAAGAATGGGGGGGGGAGGACGAAAGGGGGAAGGATGAAAGGGCAATAAAGTTTTGTGTGTATATAATAGAAAAGTGGGAGGAGGGAATTATAGGTGAGAAGAACTAGAGCAATTGGATTCTGTTTGTACCAGTATCCCACGGCCAGGCAACCTAAGAAATATACAGATTACCCCCCAACATCTCAGAGTTCTTAAAACATCTTGGAGACTTTGGTTGCCTAGAAATGGACTGATCACAGGAGGGGAGAGGAGGATGGGCTTGGGAGCAAAGCTACATCTTATTTTTGTATCTACAGGATATTTAAGAGCTGGCTTTACTTTACTGCAACCAACATCCTTAGTAAAAATAACCTTTGCTTTAACCAAATGGAGTCAAAGGTTTTTCTTTCCTAAGGGATCGGATTGGGGCTGGTCTGACACACCGCTTATAACCTGCAAAGCTTGGCTTCACATCACAAGTGTGGATGGAGGCAAGGCGTGATTCCAGGTTGGGTTTGGGAGAAGGCCATTGCTCAGCAGGTGGACCTGTGCAGAAGAGGACGCCAGCCGGTGAAATCCAAGCGGTGCCTGCACCAAGCTCCTACTGGAAGAGGCAGCGAAGGGCCACGGGTAGTCCTAGACAATTTTTTTGGTTGCGAAACGGCAGTTGTTAAGTGAGTTTTGCCCCATTTTACCACCTTCCTTGCCTCAGTCGTTAAGTGAATCACTGCGGCTTTAAAGTTAAGAATAAGATTCGTTAAGCGAATCGGGCGTCCCCACTGACTTTGCTTGTCAGAAGGTCGCAAAAAGGAAGGGTACCGATGAGGTACTGGTCACCCCGGGTAGACAGGCATTCCAGCCTCTCTATTACGGGGGTTCGTGACTGGACCTCGGAGGGACCGCAGCCGGCATTACGCCACAACGGAGGCCGCTGGGTCTCTAGGCCCCGCCTCGTCGGTGTGACGAGACGGCAGCTGCGAAAGCGGCAGGTCAGATAACAGAGTTGGTAGGACCGGAAGACATTGGCTGTCATCCGAGCTGCCTGAGGATTCCTCGGGAGGGGGGAAGTTTAATGACAGTCATTGCCCTTCGAATCCAGCCAGCTGCCTCTCTTGGGGATTGGGGCCCTCAAGATGCAGTTGGTGCTGGCCCTGCGTTTATCCAGGGCAGGACTCCGAAAGGGGTCCTGTCCGAAACGGCACTTGTTGGGGTCATTCACCCTCGGCAAGTGTGGAACTCCTCTGTCCTCGGGGTTGCACCTGGAGGGCTACAGGGGAGCCCCAGTACCCTGCAGAAGCCGGGTACAAACACCCCCCCTCCCAAAAAGAAGGTTGCAAAAGGGGAATTAGATGACTCCAGGACACTGCATCAGTTGTAAATCTGAACCAGTTGCCAAAGCTTCCAAATTCTGATCACGTGATCGCAGGGACGCTGCAACAGTAAGCGTGAAACATGGTGATAAGTCACTTTTTTCTCGTTGTAATTTCAAATGGTCACTAAACGAGCTGTTGTAAATTGAGGACTAGTTGTAGAAAGGGAGGCCATCCCTCTTCCACAGCCAGCCAGCCAGCCACCGTCCTGTTGTGCTCTGCCAGTAGCCTGCGGAGCTGGCAGCGGAGTCGGCAGTGAGGAGGCTGGGGAGGATGATGGGCCAGTCCTAGAGTCTGGGGAAGGCCTGGGTGAGGACTCTGCGTTGGAGGCAGAGATGGGGCCAGGGCCATCTGGGAGTGATGTGCGGACTCCGGAGCTCCCAGAGTCGGACAGCAGAGAGGCAGAGGAACAGGAGGCGCCTGTTCCTAGTGTACGCATGTGAAGAGCTGCCAGAAGGCAAGAGCAGCTAAAGCAAAAGGGACGACTCGGGAGTAAGGCCAGGAGATGATTGACCCCTCTCATAAGGCTTAAAAGAGAAACAAAGGCACATGGGCCTTTTGCAGGAAAGCAACATTGCTAACTCTGTTTCCAGTCGGCATCTCTTGTTTGTTTCTGAACTTCATGGGGCTTTGCCAAGTAAGGCTTTTGGCAGGGTCAAAGAAGATAAAGGTTGGTGATTGTCCCAAAGGACTTCTTCTGAAGGATTTTTGTTGCAACTAATTGGGACTCAGTTGGGAATGAACGTAATTCTCAGCTGTTAAAATAAAATAGGTTTCTTTGGGACTAATTGTGTCTTGTCATGACTCAGTAAGCCTAGGCCACAACACCTCCTTGCAGAGAAGCAGGGAGTCCACAGCCAGCCTGCTGTGTGTGTGTGTGTGTGTGTGTGTGTGTGTGTGTGTGTGTGTGTGTGTGTCTACCTTCAAGCCGCAAACAGCCAGATAGTCCTCCTTGCAGGGGTTCCCGGTCAAGCTCAGGACCGTGAAGGGGACGGGCGCGGAGGCCAGGCGGGTCAGCGTCAATTTCCTCTTGCTGGAATCGGCTTGCTTCAGCAGCGCAGAGAGCTGCAGCACAGTGATCTGCGAGGGCAACAAGAACGTAGACATGTTGGTAGAGAATTACTACTTTCTCCCAAGAAAGGGGAAGAAAAATTAAAATTGGAAGCTCCCCCAAATCCTGGTTTCCACCCAAGACGTCTGCAGCGATCTCTGCCTCCCAGATGCACAGAAGAGAAGATTCATCCAAACGGTGCTTAGCTCACTTTGATGGCTATCAAGCAGAAATTTTCCATTGCCGTTCTGTATTTTCTGAGCCGTGGTGGCGCAGTGGTTAGAGTGCAGTACTGCAGGCTACTTCTGCTGACTGCCAGCTGCCACCAATTTGGCAGTTCAAATCTCACGAGGCTCAAGGTTGACTCAGCCTTCCTTCCGAGGTGGGTAAAATGAGGACCCAGATTGGGGGCAAGAAGCTGACTTTATAAACTGCTTAGAGAGGGCTGTAAAGCACTGGGAAGCGGTATATAAGTCTAAGTGCTATGGCTTCCTTCCTTCCTTCCTTCCTCCCTCCCTCCCAATGGTTAGAATACAGCATTGCAGGCTAACTGCCCACTGCCAGCAGTTTGAGCCAGATCAAGCTCAAGGTTGACTCAGCCTTCCATCCTTCCAAGGTCGGTAAAATGAGGACCCAAATTGTTGGAGGCAAGAGGCTGACACGGCTTAGAGAGAGCCGTGAAGCACTGTGAAGTAATATACAGTTGCAAGAAAAAGTATGTGAACCCCTTGGGATTACATGGAGTTTTGCATGAATTGATCATAAAATGTGCTCTGAACTTCATCTAAGTCACAACAATAGAAAAACAGTCTGCTTAAAATAATACTACACAAACATTAGATCTGTAACTACAGGAAACATTTGGTTGAGGTTATTGCTGCCAAAGGAGGGTGAGCCAGTTATTAAGTCCAAAGGTTCACATACTTTTTCCTCCCTGCACTGTGATGCATGTTATGTTCAATTAAACCATGGCAACATCTAATGTTTGTGTAGTATTATTTTAAGCAGACTGTGTTTTTCTATTGTTGTGACTTAGATGTTCAGAGCATATTTTATGACCAATTCATGTAAAACTCCACGTAATCCCAAGGGGTTCACATACTTTTTCTTGCAACTGTATAAGTCTAAGTGCTATTACTATTATGGACTTGGTGCTGGTTAATAGCCTTTCTTGGTTAAACTACTGGATCAGAAAACTCTTTGACCTTCTACGCTGGAGATGGCCAGAAGTTTTAGATTCTGCAAAGGTCCTCTGCCTGCTTCTGGGGCAGATCATCTGCCATCTCTCACCTTGCCCTTCTCGTGGCTGACTGCCAGGTGTTGGCGCCGTCCGTGAGGCGAGGAAAGCACACACATGGCCACCCGCCGCAGGACGTGGGCGCTGATCAGCTGCCGGATGGTCTGGCCTTGGTCCCCGCTGTAGTTCATCCGGACGTTCTCAAAGGCGCCTTCCTGAGAGCCCAGAGTCGGCACCTGGAGGGCAGGGTGCAAGCAGGAAAGGGAGCTGCTGTGACACAGCCTGGAATATTAACCTGGAATAATCTTATGAGACAATATTAGCCTGGAATATTGACTTCTGAAAGATGCCACTGCCTGGATCGGAGTCCAGACAGGAGGCCTAGCTCTGAAGGGATGGAATGAAGGGGGCTTTTCTGCAGGCTGATCCCTTGAACTAGACCTCCCCCCTCCCACTCTCGCAACCTGTGTGTTGTGGCTCCGTTGCCTGAGCCTGTGTCATCGGCAGGAGAGGACTCTGAGAGTGAGGGAGAGGAGTTGGCAAGGCCTCCTTCTCCAGGACCCTCCTCTCTGGCAATGCCTCCGGAGGACACCGAAGGGCAAGAGATAGGCCCAGAGCCAAGCTCATCCCTGCAGCCACAGGTGGACAGTGATGAGGGTAATGAGTTTTGGCTGGACCCTCGCCAGCATCGCAGAGACAGGCGTGCGCAGCAGAAGAAAAGGCGTGCCCGTGATTAGCTGACTCACTGGACCACACCCCACAGGCTATAAAAGAGAGTGCGTTCAGCCTTCAACTCTGTGACGGACAAAAACAAATATTCCTGCATCTCAGCTTCGGCTATTATTTCGGGACACTTGTGGTGTGTATTTTTCTGCTACGTTAATAAAGGTCTTGGCAAGCAGCTGCTGGGATTGCTGCCAAGCATCTTATCGGACTACTTGGTTGCCTGCCAGCTTATTTAACCCCAGACTGTCTGAGTGTGTGTGTGCGTGGGATCGGGGACACAACACTGTGCTGGGGAGCTCCTGCCCATCTCACCATCAACTGGTCAGTCATTTCCACCGTCTTGTCCAAGGTGTGCAGCTGGTTCAATGCCTGTTGGGCACGGCTGCTGCTGCCCATCGCCGAGGCTTGCTGGAAGTTGATCTGGATGGCCTCCATCAGGAAGTTGAGCAGGTCGAGGACCAAAGAGGCGAAGGAGAAGTTGGCCTTGGGAGAGACAAGGACAGGGAGGGGCTGAGAATCCTTGCCCCCACTAAGGAGAGGTCCCCGGCGCCCCGATTGTCTCCCGCACACGCACGAAGCCAAACCTGGGCCTGCAGCTGCTCCCGACAACCTTCTACGTTCCTGCAGAGGCTGCTCTTCTTGGGCTTGTCTTCGTCGCTCCCTCGGCCATCGCTGGCGGAGGACTTGGACTTGTCGGTGGGCGAGGTGCTGGAATGGCGGACGCTCTCTGAGACGCGAGGCTCGCTTTGGAAGGCCGACTCCTTCATGGTGGAGCTCATGCCGCTGCTGGGAGTCCTCTTCACCAGGGCCTGGAGGGGGAAGAAACACCGTGCAGGGACCCTCAGCTTTTTGACAGGAAGCAGGATAACCACAGCTGACCACAGCTGAACCACAGCAGAGTGCCTGTCCCACCCACCCCCTTCTTCTTCTTGTGGCCCGCCAGCGCCCATCGGAGCTGGTGGCAGACTCAGACAGAGAGGAGGTTGGGGAGGAACCCAGGCCAGTCATGGAATCTGGGGAGGGCTCTGATGAGGGCTCTGCATTGGAGGCAGAGAGGGAGCCAGGGCTGTCTGACAGTTATCAGCTGCCTTCAGAGTCAGACATCAGTGAGGCAGAGGAATAGCTGGAGCCTCTTCCCAGTGTGCGCATGCGCAGAGTTGCCAGATGAAGGGAACAGCTAAAGAACAAGGGTCAACTCGGGAGTAAGGCCACAGGTGGATGATGAAGGGCCCCTCCCAGATGGAATAAAAGAGGAGCGAAAGAGGAGTGGAGTTTGCAGGAGACAATTCGTTTGCTTAATTAGTTCATGATCCCTTGCCAAATTTTGAAGATATCGGCCTGGCAGCTCTCCAAGCCAGGTAAGGTCTGTCACTGTAAATTCTCCCTTGAAAGACTTTGCTGGATATGAATGAGAGGAATTCACAGTCACTTAATAAAAAAGGGGTTTTGTCAGGACAAGGAGTCTGCTTCGTGGAATGCCTCACTCAGAACACTTCTCAGGATTTCAGTTCTAGAACTTACCAGGCAGCTGCCATCCTCCTTGGCTCCGCAGTCGCAAAAGAACGATCCGTATTTCGCATACGAAATCTCGTGGTCCTTGTGGCAAACTTTGGCGCAGACGGTGCACACGCCGACACCGTCCACCATTTTGCAGGTGTGGCAGTGATACCTGCCGAGGTAGGGAGACCAGGCCGGAAGGGGGGTGGGGGAGGGAAATGAGAGACGAGCACTTTGCGATAAAGCAGACAAAAGAAAAAAACCCGGGTCGGTTAAACCAGCGGCCACCCCCCCCCCCACATCATTTTTGGGCACCAGGGATCAGTTTGTCCGCGGGCCGGAGGGAATTTTTTCTGCGGGTTGGAGGGAGCGTGGTTTTGCATGCAGCCTACATCCCACGAATGTGTTGTGGCCCGTCAGCAGAGCTGGCAGCAGATTTGAACAGTGAGGAGGTTGGGGAGGAACCTGGGCCAGTCCTAGAATCTGGGGAGGGCTCTGATGAAGGCTCTGCATTGGAGGCAGAGAGGGGGCCAGGGCCGTATGCCAGTTATCAGCTGCCTTCGGAGTCAGACATCAGTGAGGCAGAGGAACAGCTAGGGCCTGGTCCCAGTGTGCGCATGCGCAGAGTTGCCAGATGAAGAACAAGGGGCGACTGAGGAGTAAAGCCACAGGTGGACGACGAAGGGCCCCTCCCAGAGGGAATAAAAGAGGAACGAAAGGGGAGTTCGCAGGAGTCAATTAGTTTGCTAATTTATTTGTGACTGCCAAGTTTTGAAGATATCGGCCTGGCAGCTCTTCAAGCCAGATAAGGTCTGTGACTGTAAAGTCTCCCCTGAAAGACTTTTGCTGGATGAGAATGAGAAGAATTCAGTCACTTAATAAAAAGGGGTTTTTCTTGGGACAAGGAGTCTGCTTTGTGGTTTGGGGGAGCCTAGGTCAGAACAGGATGAGGCTTTGTTTGTTTGTGTGGGCTGGTTTCTGGCTTGCCGTGGACCGGGCGGGAGGTTGGGGACCCCTGGGTTAGGCAGCAGGGGAAGCTCACCAGTGCTGATTCATGAATTCCTTCTGCGTGATCGTAAAGGTACAAAGTTTATTGCAGAGAGAGTCTTCGTCCTGTATTTGTGCACAGAAGTGAACAGCTTTTGTAAGAGTTGCCCAGGATGGCTTCCTTCAACACCTACTCACGACTGGTACAGTTAGAAGAGAGGAGTGTGTGTGTGCGTGTGTGGTTACAACCCATTTCCTTTAAAAGTGCCTCTACGGGTAACCCTCGAACACACGACCACAACAGAGCCCCAAATTTCTCTTTGTTAAGTCAAGCATTTGTTAAGTGAGTTTGGCCCCCATTTTACAACCTTTCTTGCCAACCGTTGTTAAGTGAATCACTGCAGTCGATCAGGTAGGAACCCGGTTGCTGAATGAATCTGGCTTCCCCACACCCCATCCTTGACTTTGCTAGTCAGAAGGCCGCAAAAGGGGATCACGTGATCTTGGGATAAGCAACCGTCATAACTATGAACCAGTGGCCAAGTGGCTGAATTATTTTTTTTGGAAATTTTTTTTCATTTATTTTTAAAACATAAAACATAAAACAACATCTTTTTGGAGCAAGAGTTTGGCCCGGAATAACATAGGTATAAATTCCCAATTTCATCCATTAACATCTTAAGACAAACAAAAAATAACAAAAATAACACATTAAAAAAAAACACCAAATCTAAACCCAATTTTTATCATTCAATCTAACATCTTATTCTAACATTTTAATTTCTATTGTGTAGTCACCCTAAGTCTTAAACTTCAAATCCAAGCGGTTGAATTTTTGATCATGTGACCGTGGGAATGCTGCAAAGGTCGTTAACTGTGAAAAACGGTCCCAAGTCCCATTTTTCAGTGCCGTTGACTAAATCAACTGTTGTAAGTCAAGGACTACCTGTGTTGTAGGCAACTAAGAATATAAGCAGTGCCCTCAGATTCCTGGCCCACGTGGCCCAGCAATCTGTTCTCCCCACAGTGACTTTCGAAGGCGGGCACCCTGCCAAGAAAGCTAACAGCCATGGTTCCTCACAACTTCCACGCCGATGTGTCACGAAGAAAGAGGTGTTACAGCCTTTCTCCAGAGGTGGAATTCAGCCAGTTCGAGCGAATCGGTAGCTTCCACGATCAGTTGGCCCCGCCCACCCGCCCCCGCTCTATCCTGTCTTTTATTTCCTGCTTTGTAGCTCATCTCAATCACGCAGCACAGCTGATTCCCCCCCCCCCCCGTTCTATTTACCGTTGCTGACCTGGAAGGTAAACAGCTGAGCTTCTAAATGCTCCATTTTCAGCGCTGTGTGCAAGCGCCTTAACCGGACAGGCAGCATCCCACCACTGCCTTTCTCCCTGATGTGCTATTTAATTTCTCCTTTTTGAACAATAAAAGAACAGAGGCTTCCTCAGCCTTGCTGCATGATTGATAGAATTCGTTTCCTTGCTGTTATTCTACAAAGAACAATCGTGCACGAGAAACTCTCCCTTATCAAAACCTTTATCAAAATCTTCAGCCAGAAAATCCTACTAAATGGATCACCCACAGCTCCCTGTAAGGGCTTCTCCCTGACTCCAATGCAAAAATACTTCTTCTTGTGCCATATCCGTCATTGGATGTTGGTGATCATGTTGGCAATCCTACTTTTGTCAACAGCCGCACGAAAAAGTGCAAAAATATATGTGCAAAAATACCGCACGAAAATATTTAATGGTAAATATACATTAAAAATGTATAATTTTTAATTGCTTTTTTCATTGCTTCTGTCTCCAAGATCAGCTGTGCTTTATAAGCTGTTTTTCAGCCCTAACAAGGCACTAGCGAGTGAAGCGATCTCCGTGCCTGCTTCCGACTCTCAGCTGTGCTTTAGAAGCTTTTTTTCAGCACTAATGAGGTGCCAGTGAGTGAAGCAATCTCCGTGCTTTGTCTGCTTTTCTCATTGCTGCTCCCTCAGCTGTGCTTTAGAGCTGTTTTTCAGCTCTAACGATGTGCTAGAGAGTGAAGCAATCTTCTGAGATTCGCCTGCTTTTCTCATTGCCTCTCCAAAGATCAGCTGTGCTTTATAAGCTGTTTTTCAGCCCTAACGAGACGCTAGCACGTGAAGCAATCTCCGTGCTTTGCCTGATTTTCTTATTGTTTCCCTCTCCAAAGATGAGCTGTGCTTTAGCTTTTTTTCAGCACTAATGAGGTGCCAGTGAGTGAAGCAATCTCCGTGCTGTCTGCTTTTCTCATTGCTGCTCCCTCAGCTGTGCTTTAGAGCTGTTTTTCAGCTCTAACGATGTGCTAGAGAGTGAAGCAATCTTCTGAGATTCGCCTGCTTTTCTCATTGCTTCTCTCTCCAAAGATCAGCTGTGCTTTATAAGCTGTTTTTCAGCCCTAACGAGGCGCTAGCAAGTGAAGCAATCTCCGTGCCTGCTCCCGACTCTCAGCTGTGCTTTAGCTTTTTTTCAGCACTAATGAGGCACTAGCAAATGAAACTATCTCCGTGCTTTGCCTGCTTTTCTCATTGCTGCTCCCTTAGCTGTGCTTTAGAAGCTGTTTTTCAGCACTAAGGAGGCGCTAATGAGTGAAGCAATCTCCGTGCTTTGTCTGCTTTTCTCATTGCTGCTCCCTCAGCTGTGCTTTAGCTGTTTTTCAGCCCTAATGAGGTGGTAGTGAGTGAAGCGATCTTCTGAGATTCGCCTGCTTTTCTCATTCCTTCTCTCTCCAAAGATCAGCTGTGCTTTAGAAGTTGTTTTTTGTCCCCAAGTAGGGGATAAAAAGCGCTCAAAACCAGCAAACTAATGTGCTGAAGCGACCGGACTAAGGACACTAGCCAGATGAATATCTGGTAAGCAGATTTTATTTTTCCTATTTTCCTCCCAAAAAACTAAGCTAAGTCTTCTACTCTGGTGCGTCTTATATACTGTGAAAAATATGGTACTTTATGCACAAAAATGGAAGGACATTTTGATTCCCACAATGGAGGAATGGCTGCAAAAGTTGATGAGAGGTGGCAGAGATGGCTAAACGGATTGCTTGGATTAAAGAAAAGAGCACTATTTAATTTTCTTTCTGCTTGGAAACTGCTTCTGGGAACTGCTCGAAATGAGGAAAAAAAAAGATGAAACTTTGATTTTGGGTTTTACCGATGAGATAGGTTTGTTGTTATCAAAATGGCTTGTTTATATTACTATGTAAAAGTAAAAACTTGAGGTTTGATGTTATTATCTTATTCTACTGCAACAAAGGGAATCGTAAGTCTCTTTCTTTTTGCCCTTTCTCCTACACTTTTCCCCTCCCATATCTTCCCCACTATTTATTTTTGCATTTTATAGTATAAAATACAGCTTGCTAGATTTTCAGGCCTGCTTACCGAGTCTTCAGCCTGTGAGTCCTCCTCCTCTGCGGCCAGTTCCTCCACCCAATCGGAGTCCACTTCGATGGCCCGCTCTTCTCCGTCAACCGAGAGGTGGCTGGTGCCTTGGCTGTTGCTCTGGCTCAGGGCGTTGGTGACATCGGCTAGGTAGGAGACAATGTGGCAGGTGCACTCCAGGATGGTAACGTGCTGCAAGAGACGGTTTGGGAAGCAACTTTACCTGCCTTTCCTAACAAGCGCAGAAAGACCAGCAGACGGGTGAGGGGAGTACAGGTTAAGTCTTTGACTTAGGACACAATCATCTTCTTTTAACGATCCCATAATCCCTTGCGGGGTGCTGTCTGGGCAACTGAATGGAGCTGAGTGTTTTATTGGCCGGACACCCTTCCTGTTGCCAATACGGAGTTTTGTGTTCAGCAGATATATTGTCATTGCTCCCAGAGAGAGAAATATCTGCCTCTACCTAGGATCCAACTCACAGCCTCCCGATTGTGAGGCGAGAGCTCCACCTCTGGGCCACTGCACCACTCAACTTAGGACCACAATGGAGCTCAGCATTTCGGCTGTTAAGCGAAGCAGTTGTTAAGTGAATTTTGCCCCGTTTTATGACCTTTTTTTGGCCACAGTTGTTAAGTGAATCACAATAGTTCAGTTAGCAATGTGCACATTAAATAAATCCGGCTTCCCCATCGACTTTGCTCATCGGAAGGTCGCAAAAGGAGATCTTGTGACCCAGGGGCTCGTTACAAATATGACTCAAGTTGCCAAGCGTCTGGATTTTGACCACGGGGATGTTGTAAGTTCCAAAAGTCACTAAATGAACAGTTGTTAGTCAAGGACCACCTGTAAACTTCACCCGTGGACAGGTTTAAAGCCAAGCCTGCCCGTAAGGCTTCTAAACAAGACACCAGACTGGCTTTACTTGCAAAAGTGCTGCGTTTGATGTAGAGGCCTTACCTTTCCGTGCATGACACTGGCGTTCATTTTCTCAATCACATTCTTCTGAGACAAATATTTCTTGCTGAGAAAGGAAACGAAAGAGAGGCTTGAAGGGGGAAACAAGGCTCCACCTCAACATCTGGAGCCCCAGAACCTGAACTGGGACCCTCCCCAAGCAGCTGCCCCTTCCGAGGAGCTGGAACACCCTTCCTCTCTTCCCCCCCACCCCCCCGGGTAGAGTTTCCACCGAAAGTATAGGAGAAAGTCCTCCTCGGCCAGCTGCCTCCCCTCATTCAAGCAGCATCTGCAGCACAGTCACATTCCGGTCAGCTGCTCTCCTGGCACCCCTTACCATCTCCCCAGCCAGTCCAGCGCTGCACTGTGCAGCTGGAGGTGACCAGCTCCTTGTCCGGCTCCGGCAAGGGTCGCCATGACCACCATAAGCTCCGGAAAACCAGTCCCATCTCCATTTGCCAACATCTCGGTAGCCATGGGAATCAGGGTACTCAGAAGGACGGTGCAGGCTCCCTCGCCGACTTGGCTGGAGTGGGGGGAAAAAAGGAGGTAAGACACCCCACGGCGTGGCCAAGGGGCGTGTTTTAATGGCGGCATCCCAAATAAGCAAGGGTGGGCTCTGCAATCCCAGCTGTTCTGACCCAAGTCCCGAAACACGACAAACTCTCTTGAGGTTTGGCAGCTGAGCAAAAGAGTCTCTCTCTCACCGCAGGCTAACAAGTCCATCCAGCAGGGAGATGAATAATTGTCTGCCACATCTATTCATCTCCGCCTCCTGCCTTTTATCCCCCGAGCTAGCGTGGGGCTTTGCTAGTAGCGGTGGCTCTTCCATCCCAAGGACCGGCCCATAGATTTCCACTGTTCTCCTCTCCTCTGCCTTCTGCGCATCTGCAGTCAGACACCAGATCCAGCTGCTCCTCCTCTTCCTCATCAGCCACCTCCAAACCTGGGGGCTGTTGACTCTCCATCTGAGGGCTGATGGACAGCCCAGGTTCTGCCTCTCTCTCTCCCTCCCTCCCTCCCTCCCTCCCTCCCTCCCTCTCTCTGCCAGCTCCATTCCCTCTTCCCCCCAGAGCTCTCAGTTTGCCTTGCTTCTGACACTAACTCCCACATCTCCTCCTCCTCTGATTTAGTTGCTGGAGAGACTAGCGCCGACGGCCACAACACCAGCCCCCTTGGAGCTGTGCAAGGGAGCCTGGGCCCGTTCATACCTGTTCTCCCGCACGATGTAGGTGGTCAGGAGTTGGAGCAGTTGCCGGTTTTCCTGCACCATCTCCAGCTGGTCAGACTCCTTGGGGGGAGAGGTGGTCATACGGGTCAACCAGGCCTGGAGGCGCGCAGGCTCCACGCACGCCAGCTGGGCCAAGGAGCCACACAAGCGCAGAAGGCTGGGGTTTGGGCTCTTCTCAGCTAAACAGGGCAGAGAGAGGGGAAAGGCAGCTGTTGCTAGGGGCTTCTGAGGCTGGCAGGGCTCAGGGTCTCAAGGGCCAAGGTTCAGGAAAGATCAAATTCAGTTTCCCCGAAAATAAAAGTCCTAGCATGATTTTTCAGGATGCTCGAAATATAAGCCCTATCCCCAAAATAAACCCCAGTTAAGATCGTCAGCCAGATGGATGCATATAGTACCGTATTTCCCCCCAAAATACGACCTAATCAGAAAATAAGGCATAATGCGTCTTTTGGAGCAAAAATTAATATAAGACCCGGTCTTATTTTCAGGGAAACACAGTATTTTTTTTAAAAAAACCCACCACTTGTATTTTTGGAGAGAGAAGATCATTTCCTACATGGGCCCAAAGCTTTGCCATACAAAGAACAGTGCAAATCAGCCACTGTCCTTTAGCCACTGCCACCCTGTTCCCCTGCCAGGTGGAACCCCTTATGGCAGGGGTGTCAAACACAAGGCTCACAGGCTGGGTCTAGCCCATGTTGTGGTCAGATCCGGCCCGTGGGGTTGTCCTAGAAAATGTAAAGGGCTGGCCCGCTTGGCTTTGGCCCCGTCTACCCAATGCGAAGAGGAACTATCAGGCCAGCGCGATGTCCACCCGGTCTACCCATGCGAAGAGGAAACATGTTTGGGGAGTGCTGTCAAGCTGGCCACGCCCACTCAGTTGTCGCTGCCCTGGCTCCCAGATCATCCACAGCCCTGATGTGGCCCTCAATGAAATTGAGTTTGCCAGCCCTGCCTTATGGGTATCAAGCACTCACTTAGCTGGAAGAGCTTGGTGAAGAATTTCAGAACCCGGTTGCAGAATTTAGCCGAGAGGTTCTCGTTGGCGGTTGCCATCATGATCTGGACCAGCTCTCCACTGGATGGGAGGAAACACCCGGAAGCGAAGAAAACATGAGGAAGGGTTTTGGGTTTGCGATAGCCGCCTCCCCTGGCTACCTGCCATGTCACTCATAAAGATGGGGTTAGAAAAAACAAGATTTCCACACACCCCTCCCACAACTCCTGGGGTGCCCATCCCGAGCTAGCACAATTTCTAAACTGCCCCCGAAGTGGGGTAAATCCATTTAAAAGATACACTATGTCGTAAGTGTCCAATTTTGGTGACTTTAAGGACTTCAACTCCCAGAATTCCTCAGCCAGCCACAGGTCTTAAAGTGGCCATGGATTATATAAATACGGTGATTAAAAAAAACGCCAATGCTATCACAATTCTACTTGCCATTTGTATGTGTAATATTTATTTATTTATTTATTGAATTTCTATACCGCCCTTCTCCCAAAGGACTCAGGGCGGTGAACAGATTAAGATTTCATATACATATAATATATATATATATATTATAAACAATAAATAATAAATTGAGTCAACTTGGTGTTTCTACTAAGACCTTGGCATAGAATTTAGATGTTTATGCTAGCCCTGCTTGCTGAATCAAAAAGGTCTTCAGGGCACGTCATAAAGTGCGAAGATCTGGGATTATTCGTATTCCAGGTGGTATTTTGTTCCAAAGCGTATGATATATTGCATACTTTTCTGCATTAGCGCAAAATTGGAAACAACCAGATATCTCGCCAGATCAAATCAAAATTAAAAAAATACATGAATGTGCACAGATGGACAGATTATCTATGGAAATGAAGGAGAGGGAGGACACCAAAAGAGTCTCGGTGGCGCAGCTGCTTAAAGTGGTGTTAAAGTGACACCAGCTCCCTGCAATTACTGCAAGTTCGAATCACACCAGGCTCAAGGCTGACTCAGCCTTCCATCCTTTCAAGATAGGTAAAATGAGGACCCGGATTGTGGGGGCAATAAGCTGACTTTGTATAAAAAAGAACACCACTTTGGGGGTGGGGTGGGGGGAGAAAGCCCTACTAAGCAGGTATATACAAAAGTATGAAGGCTATTGCTTAACGCATTGTAAGCCACTCTGAGTCTCCGGAGAAGGGCGACATATAAATTAATTTTTTTTTAAAAAACCACCAAGTACTATTTAATATGGAATAAATGGTATTCCTGGCTGGAGAGTAAAACATAAAATTTAAGGGAATAAATAAATACAATACAAAAAACAAATAAAATTTTTGTTATGAGATCAAATTGTAAATAGAATTCAGGGGAATTTAACTAAAGATGTAAGTTTAAGACAGGGGTGAAATCTAGCAGGTTCTGACAGGTTCTAGAGAACCAATAGTGGAAATTTTGAGTAGTTCAGAGAACCGGAAATACCACCTCTGGCTGGCTCCAGAGTGGGGTGGGAATGGAGATTTCGCAGTATCCTTCCCCCAGGAGTGGGGAGGGAATGGGGATTTTGCAGTATCCTTCCCCTGGAATGGGGTGGGAATGGAGATTTTGCAAAATGCCCTTCCATGCCCACCAAGCCACGCCCACAGAACCGGTAGTAAAACAAATTGGATTTCTTCACTGGTTTAAGATAGAGATATTTAGAAGTAGAATTTGTGTAAAGATGTTAAATAGGTTAGAGCAGGGGTCAACAACCTGTGGCTCTGGAGCCGCATGTGGCTCTTTCACCCCATTGCTGCAGCTGTCACTCAAAATAAGTGTCACAACCTCTGCTGCATACAATTTATTGAGCTTTTTGACTCTCGGTAGGCCAACCATGGATAAATCCAAAAAAAGAAAAGTTTCAGAAGAAAACAGAATGTTTAATTCAACTACATATGCTAGTTTTGTGGATGCTCAAGGAATAGTCAGGCACGGGAAGGGTTTTGTGGCTCCCGGTGTTTTCTTTTCTGTGGGAAACGGGTCCAAATGGCTCTTTTGAGTGTTTAAGGTTGCAGACCCCTGGGTTAGAGATACCGATGCAGAAAAGTTGTTATTAGTATTGAAATTTTGATATGTTTGTTTTTGGTTGTTTATATTTTTTGTTTTGTGTGTGTGTGCGCGCGTTTTTCTTGCTTTTTTGTGTATTATGTTCCTTTTTGTACTGTGTATTTTAATCTTTGGAAATTTAATAAACATTATTTAAACAAAAAGAAAAAAACAATGCAGGGAACATTTCAAAAGTGCCAATAAATATGGTTGATAAATGAGGTAAATACTACTACTACTAGTTTTTTATTATAATATTGTTAGTTTTAGGAAAATTTTATTATTTATAGGTTTATTTGTTATATTATTTTTGTTATATGTACTTTTTCTTTTTTTAATTTGTAGCGGAAGCCAAGGGGGGGATATGGGATTGGGGGTTGGGGGGTAGTTGGGGGGGGAAGGGGGGGGTTGGGGGGAAGTGGGGGGGGAGAAATGATAAAATTTGTATTGTAAAACTTTTTCAATTAAAAAAAAAAGTGCCAATAAAGCAGGAAGAACAAGAGCAGGTGGTCCTCGACTTACAACAGTTCACTTAGTGAATTTGAAGTTACAACGGCACGGGGGGGGGAATGACTTGGGACTATTTTTCAGAGTTACAACCTTTGCACCATCCCCACGGTCACATGATCAAAATTCAGATGGTTGGAAACTGGTTCGTACTTGCGACGTGTCCCAAGTTTATGTGACCTTCTGACCAGCAAAAGTCAAGGGGGAAGCCTGATTCACTTTAGCAACCGGGTTACTAACTTCTCGGCGGCAGCGATTCGCTTAACAACGGAGGCACGAAAGTCAGTAAAACGGGGCAAAGCTCACTTATCCAAGGTCTCATCCTAAACAACAGAAATTTGGGGCTCAAATGGTGGTCGTAAGTCAAGGACTGCCCTCAACTCACCTCTCCGCAAAAAAATCCTCCATGGCTTTCCGGGCCTGGCTGCTCTCCAGCTGTTTCTCCAGATGTTGCAGACATTCCTCCAAGATGGCTTCATCGAGGCCGCTAAAAGACAAGGATGGAAACAGTTCTTGGGAAAAGTTTCTCTGGGAAGTCAGGAGTAAACTCAGACCTGGAATAACGTCGATCTGAAGCCGCTTCAGGTGGGAAACTTTCTGGTTTTTTCCCCTGAGGATGTTTTGCTTCTTTTCAGAGTTCATGAATCCTTCCATTCCCCAGAACTGAAGGAGCTTCTTGGATGAGGAGCGAAACCTCCTCAGAGAAAAACCAGAAAGTCCAGTTGGAAAAAAAAAACAACAGCATCTTTGGGACAACCATGCCTTGGATGACTGAGAATCTCCACAGACATTCAGGTGGGGGGAAAAAGCAAAGAAGCTCACCTGTTCGGGTCGGAGTGGTTGGCCAGAATGTTGTAGCAGCCCATGATCAGCTTCTCGTAGACCCGCGAGAGGAACTCATCCGATTCTGCCGGGCCCAGGATCCTCTCCAGGGAATTGCTGCTCATCTCGGCCACGCTCTCCGTGCTGGTCTCCAGCAGAAGAGGCAGCAGCGTGCGGATCACCTGGGGCGGGTTCAGGTCATCGGACCAACTGAAGCCAGAGAGAGGAGGAGTAAAAATTTTCTGCGGGGAGACACAGCCTTGGCAACATCACTCCATCACCACGAGCAAGGACTTGGGGCGTGGGGGGAGAGAGGCTGTGTCAACCCTAAAAAATGACTTCAGCTGAAGCCATGCTTACTTCTGCTTCGTTTCTTGGTGGCCATTCAACGGGGAGTGGGGGAAAGAGTATGGGGGAGGCAACTCAGGAATGCGGGGCTTCAGCTGGCTAGTCGTAACATCACCCAGCCAGCGTGAGAACCAAGCTGAACGGGAACCTACACCTGGACTGATTGGCCCATCTGACCTGGGAGACAAAGGGGGTGGGTGGGAGGTCTCATTCCTGCGATGGCGAAGGTGTGGCACGCAGAACCATATTGGTGGGCATGCGAGTGTTGCCCAAGTTGAGCTCCAGCCTGCATGCACGTGCTGGCCAGCTAATTTTTGAACCTTCTGGGCCCACTGGTCAGTAAACTGTTTCTGGCCTCTGGAGGTCCTTGGGGGAGGGGGAGGCTGTTTTTTTCCCCTCCCCAGGCTCCTAGAAAGCCTTTGGAGCCTGGGGAGGGCAAAAAAACGGGCCTACTGGGCCACCACATGCCAAAAGCGAAGGGAAGCATTGGGGGGGGGGTGTCACATGCGCATGCATGGGGGGGCAGGTCGCATAGAATTATGGGTGTGGGCACGCACGCAACCACCCCGCACTCCCCCAGCTTTTGGCACGCGATGGCAAAAAGGTTAGCCATCACTGTCTCATTCTTTTAACTATCCCTAAGCGCAGGGATAATTTAGAGCTAGAGTCACCTTTCTAAGTACCGACATGATGTATTCAATAAAGCAGGGCTGTCAAATTCAAGGCCCGGGGTGGGGTGGGGGGGAGATCTGGCCCACGGGGCCATCCTGGAAACAGCAGAAAACCAGCCTGCGGTGCCTCTGCCAGCAAAAACGGAGCTCAGGAGGGCCGTGGGCAGCTCTCCCGAGCTGTTTTTGCTGGCAGGAGGTTTTAGGAAGCCATCGCAGCCAAAAATGGAGCTCAGAAGCCCATTTTCGCTGGCAGAGCGCTCGGCCCGTCACAGGCACCCCCGACACGAATGACGTAGAACTAGCCACGCCCACCCTGACCACGCCCACCCTGGCCCCCGAGGTCAAGCACAACCCTGATGTGGCCCTCAATGAAATCAAGTATTTTTGAACCTTTAGGAAGTGAGTTCATGATGAACTCCTAGCCGCTACCGTGAGAGGGTAGCGGCGTTTCTCCTGATCGACCTGGCCTTGCTTCAGGACATTTTCGAACTCTGATGATGGACCTATGCCATGCCCCCCATTCTCTTGTCTGCTAATTGCTGGATGTTCCCTAGGTCTTTGCTTCTTGCCCTGCGAGATTCCCCCCTCTCGCAGGTTTGGCCCTCTACGTTATCGAGGGCCTACCTTAATGACGGGTTTTGGGACCCCGAGAGGTGGCATGTGAAAAAACGGGGACTGAGGGGTTTTTTAAGAACTTTTTTAACGGGTGTTTTAAGGGGTTCTGGGGTGGGGGAGGGTGTGGGTTTGGGGGAAAATTTAGGGGGGAAAGGGACAGGCCAGGTAGTCTTAGATGCCACTGGGGGTCTAGTGTCTGGAGGTAAGAGGGCTCTTACTGAGCCCTCTGCAGAGGGTTGTGTGATAAATACGCTATGTGGGAGGGGCAGATATGGCGAGAGCAGGGGACCATATCGTGTGGCGGGGGCACGCACTCGCTGCCTTCGAGCGATTGCTTGCCCCGGTCCCCAGAGCTATTCCTGTTCCCCGGGTTGTCTAGGGTCTCAGGACCCTGGGCTCCGGCTGCTGTTGTGCAATGCCAGGTCCGTTGTAAATAAAGCCCCTCTCATATGTGACCTTCTTAAAGAGGGGGGTGCGGACCTGGCTGGTATCACCGAGACCTGGTTGGGCCACGAGGGGGGGGTTCCCCTCGTGGAGATGTGCCCACCAGGTTTTCTTGCATTCCACCAGCCGAGAGCCCAGGGTAGGGGTGGGGGAGTAGCGGTTGTTATTAAAGAGGGTCTGGGTCCGAGGGAGGCCACTGTACCTCAGATAGCCGGGTGTGAGTCCATCTTTGTGAGGTGGGGCCCTGGTGGGCAGATGGGTCTGTTAGTCACGTACCTGGCTCCCTGCCACGTGGCAACGACCCTGCCTGAGCTTCTCAATGTGATAGCCGAGGTGGCGGTTGGTACCCCCAGGCTTATAGTCATGGGGGATTTCAACTTGCCATCTGTCGGGGAAGCATCTGAGATGGCTCGGGAGTTCATGGCTTCCATGACGGCCATGGACCTGACCCAGGTAATTCAGGGCCCGACTCACATTGGTGGACACACCCTGGATCTAGTTTTTGTCTCTGGTCAGTGGTTGAGTGGTCTTGATATTGGGGATATAGCTATGGAACCCTTGTCATGGACTGACCACTCGCTCCTTCGACTCGACTTTCTGACCGCTGCACCCCACCGCAGGGAGGCGGAACCAACCAGGTGGTTCCGCCCCAGGCGCCTGATGGATCCTGATAGGTTCCAGACGGAGCTTGGGCCATTTCCTGAGACACTGACACGCGACTCGGCCGAGGACCTGGTGGCTGCCTGGAATAGGGCGGCCGGTGGGGCCTTGGACCGAGTCGTGCCTTTGCGGCCTCTGACCCGGCGCCGAACTCACTTGTCTCCTTGGTTCACCGAGGAGCTGAGGGAGATGAAGCGCCGGAAAAGACGCCTAGAGAGCGGTTGGAGGGCCAGTCGCTCTGAGTCTGACTTGACACTAGTAAGAGCTCATATTAAGACTTACTTAGTGGCGATAAAAGCAGCGAAATCTAATTATTTCGCTGCTCTTATCGCGTCATCAGATAATCGCCCAGCAGCCCTGTTTAGGGTGACCCGCTCCCTCCTTCATCTGGGAGCGCGGGAGGATCCCTTGCAGGGACGTGCTGAGGATTTTGTTCAATATCTGGATGATAAAATAACTCAGATTCGGGATGATCTGGCTGCCGACTGGGTTAGTTCAGGCGAGGTGACTGAGCCCGGTCTTGAGAGTGTTATCTGGGCTGAGTTCGATCCTGTGGCTCCCGAGGACGTGGACAGGATTCTGGGAAGACTGAACGCTACCACATGTTTATTGGACCCGTGTCCCTCCTGGTTGGTGCTGGCCTCCCGGGAGGTGACACGAGGCTGGCTCCAGGAGATTATAAACGCTTCTTTGAGTGAGGGTGCCCTACCGACCGCTTTGAAGGAGGCGGTGGTGAGGCCCCTCCTCAAGAAGCCCTCCCTGGACCCAGCTGTTTTGGCTAATTACCGTCCAGTCTCCAACCTTCCCTTTCTAGCGAAGGTTGTTGAGAGTGTGGTGGCGTGGCAGCTCCCCCGGTACCTGGATGAAGCTGTCTATTTAGACCCGCTCCAGTCCGGCTTCAGGTCTGGTTACAGCACTGAAACGGCATTGGTCGCGTTGGTGGATGATCTCTGGAGGGCCCGGGGTAGGGGGTATTCCTCTATCCTGGTGCTGTTAGACCTCTCAGCGGCTTTTGATACCATCAACCATGGTATCATGTTGCGCCGGTTGGAGGGACTGGGGGTGAGAGGCACCGTTTTACGGTGGTTCTCCTCCTACCTCTCCGACCGGTCGCAATCTGTGTTGACAGGGGGGCAGCGGTCGACCCCGAGGCGCCTAAGGTGTGGGGTGCCACAAGGGTCGGTCCTCTCGCCCCTTCTGTTCAACATTTATGTAAAGCCGCTGGGTGAGATCATCCGTGGTTTTGGGGTGGAATTCCATCAGTACGCTGATGACACTCAGCTGTACATTTCCACCCCAGACCACCCCAACGATGCCGTGGAAGTGATGTCCCAGTGCCTTGAAGCTGTGCGGGTCTGGATGGGGAGAAACAGGCTTCGACTCAACCCCTCCAAGACCGAGTGGCTGTGGCTGCCGGCGTCCCGATATAGCCAACTGACTCCATCGTTGGTTATTGGGGGCGAATCATTGGCCCCCACGGAAAGGGTGCGCAACTTGGGCGTCCTCCTGGATCCACGGCTGTCATTAGAGGATCATACGACAGCTGTGGCCAGGGGGGCTTTTTATCAGGTCCGCCTGATACGCCAGTTGCGCCCCTTTCTAGATAGGGACTCCCTGCGCACAGTCACTCAGGCGCTCGTCACGTCTCGCCTGGACTACTGTAATGCTCTCTACATGGGGCTCCCCTTGGGATGCATCCGGAGGCTTCAACTGGTGCAGAATGCGGCCGCGCGGGGGATTATGGGAGCGACAGGGCGCTCCCATGTGACACCTCTCCTGCGTGAGCTGCATTGGTTGCCGGTTGATTTCCGGGTGCGTTTCAAGGTATTGGTAATCACCTTTAAAGCGCTCCATGGCTTAGGACCAGGGTACTTACGGGACCGCCTTCTGCCACCTATTCCCTCCCACCGGCCGGTTCGCTCCCACAGAGAGGGCCTCCTCAGGGTGCCGTCAGCCAGACAGTGTCGGCTGGCGACCCCCAGGGGGAGAGCATTCTCTGTGGTAGCCCCCACCCTCTGGAACGATCTCCCTCCAGATCTGAGAACTATCACTGACCTCCGGACCTTTCGTCGGGCGTTGAAGACTTATTTCTTCCAACTTGCTGGACTTGCCTGATCCCTCCTATTTTTAATATTTTTAATATACTTTTAAATATTTGTAAATATTTTAAATATTTTAAATTCTAAATTATTTTAAATTATCTAAATTCTTAGAGTTTTAGTTTTATTCGATATATTCAGCCTAAATTTATATGGATTTTTAGTAAGTTTTAATTCACTGTACTGTTATTGGTTTTTTAATCGGCTGTTCACCGCCCTGAGTCCGGAAGGAGAAGGGCGGTATAGAAATTTGATAAATAAATAAATAAATAAGACAGACTGGATAGGACTTACACCACAAGGTCTCCGGTGAGCCTGACCAAGGAGAGGAGGGTGTGCTTCAACGAGGCTGCCAAGGGAAGGCTCTGACTGCACAGGGTGCCCAGGTGGGCAGCCTGAACGGCGCTGATGTAGCTCTCGGCAGGAATTGTGTCGTTGGCAAAGGCGTTGCGCTGTGAAAGCCAGACAGAGGGGGTCACGTTCTGTTCTGACCTAGGCTTCCCCAAAAAGCACGAAGCAGACTCCTGGCCCCGACAAAAACCCCTTTTTATTAAGTGACTGTGAATTCCTCTCATTCATAGTCCAGCAAAGTCTTTCAAGGGAGAATTGACAGTCACAGACCTTATCTGGCTTGGAGAGCTGCCAGGCCAATATCTTCAAAACTTGGCAAGGAGTCACGAACCAATTAAGCGAACTAATTGTCTCCTGCAAACTCCCCTCCCCTTTCGCTCCTCTTTTATTCCCTCTGGGAGGGGCCATTTATCGTCCATCTGTGGCTTTACTCCTCAGTCGTCCCTTATTCTTTAACTGTTCCCTTCGTCTGGCAACTCTGTGCATGCGCACACCGGGAACAGGCTCCAGCTGTTCTTCTGCCTCACTGATGTCTGACTTTGAAGGCAGCTGATAACTGTCAGACGGCCCTGGCCCCCTCTCTGCCTCCGACGTAGAGCCCTCATCCGAACCTTCCCCAGACTCCAGGACTGGCCCAGGTTCCTCCCCAACCTCCTCACTGTCTGAATCTGCTGGCCTCTGGTGGGCCACAACATGTTCGTTAAGGCTTTTCTAATCTTGCCACCCAGCTGGAAAGAAGCTCAGAGACGGCTTAAGTCAAGAGGCCTGGGATTCCCAGCAGCCTCCCAGAGAGCAGGAGGGATTGCCCGCACAGAAATATGTCTGAACTGCCGAAGGACAGAAAAGGCAGAAGAGTAGAAGCCGGCTGGACGGTCCGCCATGGGAAGGAAAGACCAGCCCAGAAAGAGGAGAGAGAAGGAAGAGACCAGGCCCACCTACCACTTCCTCCCTGCACCCATCAACGAAAGAGGGCTTTTTAAAAGGCAAGACTCACCCAAGACCCAATGTTGGGGAACTCGTTGGTATGAATGCTGTTCCAGGATTCGCACAGCGACTGGACGGCGGACGGCAAATTCTGGATCAGAACTGGCCCTGCCCAGCGAGAAAACAAAGGGCCCATCGAGTCAGGAAAGCTGGGAGAACGGCGGAGCTCCGCCCGCTGCCAATTCCATCCCCAATGGACCCCAGAGGACAAAAAGGGCCACCAGCTGCTAGGAGACAGAGAGGTTTGGTGTATGCCCCCGTCGGAGTCTGAATCCGAGGGGGAAGACGAATAGCTGACAGAGAGCGAGGGAGTGGCTCCGTTGGCTGTGCAGGAAACTGGGGAAGGGCAAAGTCAGGCTGGGCAGAGCAGGGGAGAGGTAGAACAAGATGATGAAGACCAAGGCCTTTTCTCATCCTGGGACATGCAGGGAAGAACGGAGAAGAGAGCAATGTGGGTTGCGTGGCTTACGAGAAAGGAAAGGGCCCCGATTCCATTCACAAGGCACACCTGGGGATGGAGTTTAAAGGAGAGGCAAATGGGAGGGGCGGTTGTCGGGAAGAACCACTGCTTTATCTGAGTTCCTGCCATGCTCCCAACTGGTTTGATTTTTACTGCCGTGCTACTTCACTTCTGGAACTCCTTATCTTGCTTGCCTTGCTGAAGGATTAATTACCGTACTTTATCTTGCCTTGTTGGATTTATAGTTTTCTGTTTATAATGTTTGGACTGGAGTATTTTCAGCCAACGGCTGTTACAGTATTGTGGGAGAGTTTTTTCTCCAGGCCAGAGAGTAAAAGGAACGTTGGCGGGAAAAGTTGGAGCCAATAAAGGGACTCATACTTATTCTCCGGCTGTGTTGCCTTTGTGCCATAAGCTCATTCCTACCCTACAGGACCCGAAGAAGTTCGAGTGCCACTCAACTGCGTACAATCGGAATCATCGATCCTTAGACCCTCCGAGGCATCTCTTATTTGCTTTCCCCCAAAAGTTGGGCCCCAAGTCCATCTTTCCAGAACTAAATCCGGACTGCAAACCTGCGGCAGCGCACCAAACTCAGATGCAGCTTATCCACTCAGCTGAAAGGCTTTCCCCCCTGCGCAGTTAAAGCTGAGCTATGCTGCCTCCTCCCAGTTGCAGGTAGTCCTCGATTTACGTGCCCTTAAGACTCTGCTATTTCAACAGGCTGGACTGGCTTAAAAAGAATTGGATGGAGGGGTGTCTTAAATTGGTGGGTTTTTTAATGGAAGTATTTAATTTGTTTTAACTGCTTTTAAATTTTGTGTCTTATATTGTTTTATTGTGGCTGTATGTGGCTGTATTGTGGGCTCTGTTGTGGTCATAAGTTGAGGTCTACCCAGATTGGTACAGCAGCTTAAAGTGGTGTTAAAGTGACAGCAGCTGCCTGCAATTACTGCGAGTTCAAATCTCACCAGGCTCAAGGTTGACTCAGCCTTCCATCCTTCCAAGGTGGGTCAAATAGTTTTAGTTTATAGTTTTATTGCATTTATATCTGTCTTTAGAGGATCATATGACGGCCGTGGCCAGGGGGGCTTTTTATCAGGTCCGCCTGATTCGCCAGCTGCGACCCTTTCTAGATCGGGACTCCCTACGCACGGTCACTCATGCTCTTGTCACTTCCCGTCTGGACTACTGTAATGCTCTCTACATGGGGCTCCCCTTGGGGTGCACCCGGAGGCTCCAACTGGTGCAGAATGCGGCCGCGCGGGGGATTATGGGAGCGACGGGACGCTCCCACGTGACACCTCTCCTGCGCGAGCTGCATTGGCTGCCGGTGGACTTTCGGGTGCGTTTCAAGGTGTTGGTAATCACCTTTAAAGCGCTCCATGGCTTAGGGCCAGGGTACTTATGGGACCGCCTTCTGCCGCCAATTGCCTCCCACCGGCCGGTTCGCTCCCACAGAGTGGGCCTCCTCAGGGTGCCGTCAGCCAGACAATGCCGGCTGGCGACCCCCAGGGGGAGAGCCTTCTCTGTGGCAGCACCCACCCTTTGGAATGATCTGCCTCCAGAGTTAAGAATAATCTCTGACCTCCCAACCTTTCGGCGGGCTTTAAAAACCCATCTCTTTCAGCTCGCCGGCCTAGCCTGATCCCTATAACATTTTAGTATTTTTAGAGTTGTATTTTAAATATGTTAATTTTTAAATTTTACGGCCATTTATATTATTATTTTAAGAAATTTTAACTTGTGTATGTTTGTATATTGTTCTTAATTGGCTGTACACCGCCCTGAGTCCGCAAGGAGAAGGGCGGTATATAAATCCAAATAAACTAAATAAACTAAACTATATACCGCCCTTCTCCCCGAGGGGACTCAGGGCAGTTTACAGCCATATTAAAACAATCACGTATAAAAATTAAAACTAATAAAATAATTAAACTATTTGGCCATAAAACCCCCTAAAACCCCTAAAAACCCCTATTAAAATTAACACTAATTTAAGTCAGACCGGCTTGATGAAATAGTAGGGTCTTCAGGGCTCGTCGGAAGGCACGGAGGTCAGGAATCTTTCTTATATCCGGGGGCAGTTCATTCCATAGGGCTGGGGCTCCCACAGAGAATGCTCTCCCCCTGGGGGCCGCCGTCAGCATTGTCTGACAGACGGCACTCTGAGGAGGCCCTCTCTGTGAGAGCGTATCGGGCGGTGGGAGGTATTCATTGGCAGAAGACGGTCCTGTAAATATCCCGGTCCTAAGCCATGGAGCGCTTTGAAGATGGTAACTAACACCTTCAAACGCACCCGGAAGACCACCGGAAGCCAGTGCAGCTTGCGCAAGAGGGGAGTTACCCGGGAGCGACGAGTCGCTCCCATAACCACTTGCGCGGCCGCATTCTGGACCAGCTGAAGTCTCCGGGTGCTCCTCAAGGGGAGCCCCATGTAGAGAGCATTACAGTAGTCCAAACGGGAAGTGACGAGAGTGTGAGTGACTGTGCGTAGGGCGTCCCGATCCAGAAAGGGACGCAACTGGGCAATCAGGCGGACCTGATAAAAAGCCCCCCTGGCCACGGCCGTCATATGATCGTCTAAAGACAGCCATCCAGGAGGACGCGGATTGTGGGGGCAATAAGCTGACTTTATATAAAAAAGAACATCGCTTGGGGGGGGGGCCAAAAGCCCTACTAAGCAGGTATATACAAAAGTATGAAGGCTATTGCTTAATGCATTGTAAGCCGCCCCGAGTCTCCGGAGAAGGGCGGCATATCAATCGAACCGATAAATAAATAAATACCTGTTACTTATTTCATCTTATAATTCTTTTGTGTCATGAAAAAGCAGTAGTATAGGCAAATATAACTTATATATTTTTTTAAAATTAAAAACTGAACAACTTGAGGCAGAGAGTGACCTACCCAGAGTATTGGATTTGCAACGACTGGAGCCAATGGCCAGCACAGCAGCGTATCCTTGCAGCTTCTCTTCGGTGGGTTTGTTCTCTGCCGAGCTGTCCTCGGAAAGGCTCTGAAGCAGGTAAGATCTATGGCGAGAGAGAGACGCCGTTAAGACTCCACCGCCCCTGCCAGGCGGAACACCGCCACGGCCAGGGCGAAGGGAGGCCGATCTCGGAGCGTGCCAGCTACCTGGTGAAGGTGGCGTAGGTATCGATCAGCTGAAGGGCGGCTGGCAGCAGGTTCTTGGTGATCTCCGAGGATTTGTGGGGGTCGGTTTCGGCAGCCAGCTTGGAGAAGTGCTCGTCCAAGGAGACCTGGACTTTGGAAATGGCCGCGTCCAAGGTATAGATGGACTGCAAGCTGGGGATCTCGTGCAGCTGAAGGATGGTGGTGCAGTCGACCCCGCAGAAAGAAGAGATCTGGGAAGGGAAGAAGAGGGGCGCTGGCAGGATTGTTCCCCTTGCGGCAAAGGTGGGATTTGATCCCTCGCTCTGCTACAACTTGGTTCTTAGAGCAGTTCTTCCCAACACCTTAGCAACTTGAAGAAGGGGTGGACTTCAACTCCCAGAATTGGCTGTGGCTGTGCTGGCTAGGGAATTCTGGGAGCTGAAGTCCACCCCTCTTCAGGTTGCCATGGTTGGGAAGCACTCCTCTGGGAGATACCGTTCCATCGGCTATTCTGTGACTTTAACAATGGCAATAGCACTTAAGACTTATATACCGCTCCGCAGTTGCTTTTACAGCCCTCTCTAAATGGTTTACAGAGTTAGCCTCTTGCCCCCCCAACCATCTGGATCCTCATTTTACCAACTTTGGAAGGACAAAAGGCTGAGTCAAGTTTGAGCCAGTCAGAATCGAACTGTTACAGTGGGTAGCGTTAGCCTGCAATGCTGCATTCTTTTTTTTTTATTGAAAATTTTAAAAATTGTTTACATATATTTCTCCTTCCCCCCACCCGTTCCCCCCCCGTGCCCTCCCTAACCCAACCCCCACTTCCCAAAGCAAAATACAGAGTATCACATTTAACAATCATAGGCTAATTTAAGCTAATAATCTATAGTCTCTTATCACCCCCTTGAACTTTTAACTACTTTAACTAATCTAACCTTAAGTACTTTATAACATATACCGTATTTTCCGGCGTATAAGACGACTGGGCGTATAAGACGACCCTCCTCAGAGCCATTTAAGGCTCGTCAGAGCCTTATGGGCTGATCTGCCTGGTTACAGGAGAATGAGACCCGGCGTATAAGACGACCCCCGACTTTTGAGAAGATTTTTGTGTGTTAGAAAGTAGTCTTATACGCAGGAAAATACAGTACTTTTGCTGCAGAAGGGAAGGAGAGATAGCAATAGCATTTAGACTTATATACCACTTCACAGTTACTTTTACAGCCCTCTCTAAGCGGTTTACAGAATCAGCCTCTTGCCCCCAACAACCTGGGTCCTCATTTTCACGACCTCGGAAGGACAAAAGGCTGAGTCAAGCCTGAGCCGGTCAGAATCGAACTCCTGGCAGTGGGCAGAGTTTGCCTGCAATGCTGCATTCTAACCACTGCGCCCCCGTGGCTCTATTGAGATGAAATCCTGTTTTTTCTACCCAGATCAGAAGGCAGAATATTGTCTATTGGCGACCGCGGAGGTCACATGTGGTAAATAAAAGAAATAAGAAGGCAGAAACATTGTTTTTTATTCGACAACTCCCTCAGCCTGAACGCACCTGCCTGGCGAAATACTCCTCCGCGATCTCCACGTCGTACTTGACGGAGCTGCATTTGGCCGAAGTCAGCTCGACCAGGGAAGAGGCGTGCTCAGTTTTCATCCCTTGTTTGATGAGGTGGTCCTAAGGGGGGAATCCAAGAAAAAGCAGATTAAAAAACAAAATGAAATGAGAAGACGAGACAGGTCGAAGGGAAGAGAACGTCAGAGTGTGAGGAACCACATTCTGGTAGAAGTCCCACCTGGAGATAAATAATCTCAGCCCAGCCCGTCTCTTGATTTATCAACAGTCTTTTACAACCTCTGGGCGTATGTTTAATTCTCCGATTTACGACCACAATTGAGCCCAGAATTTGTATGTTGCCAAGTGAGACATTTGTTAAGCGAGTCCTGCCTGCCCCCTTTTGCGACTTTGCTCGCCGCGTTTGTTCAGTGAGTCGCTGTCGGTTGCTAAACTAGCCGCATGATTGTGTTATGTGAATCTGGCTTGGTTCGTCAAGACGGTCGCAAAAGGGGATCCACGCGGTCCCCGGGAATGCGACCCATCGTAAATGTGAGTCAGTGGACAAGCACATCTGAATGTAAGTCAGGTAACGTAAGTCAGGTCGTAAGGGTGAAAATTGGTGCTCAGTCCCTTGTTTTCAGGCACTAAACGAACTGCTGTAAGTCGAAAACCATCTGTATTTTCTTTCTTTCTTTCTTTTTTAATTTTTATTTTTTTAAAACAAACACTTTTTCTGAATAGAGTATTGACCCAGTCAAAATTTATACAGCTTATAACGTAAGTATAATATTTTAAATTCCCATCCTCTTCTTAAACTTTTCCCCAAATATACTTATTTTATTTATTTATTTATTTATTTCAATTTCTGCCATATTTTTCCCCCTACTTTTTTATTTTTCAACTCTGCTTAATATTTAATATATAATTAATACTGCCATCCGCCCTGACCTCCAATCTTAATCTTATTTCATTTCATTGTCTTATTTCTCCATTTAATCACATATATTTCTCAGAATCAGCACATTTGTAAATTATCATCAATTTGTTTTCCCTTGTTTCCTTTTTTCTATTGAAACCCTTTAATTTAAACACAGTCATTTCCATCCTCAATTTCTATTTTTTTTTCTTTTGTTACAGCTTGATATTTCACCTTTGTCACTTATTTTCCAAGGGGGACCAATTTATCATTTATTTCCCTATTAATCATTTTACCATTTTACCAAAAACGATGCATTTCTTCAAGTTTGTTTTTGACAGCACCTTTTTCAGATAAAAAACATTATTTTAATCCTTTAATCGTCGTCTTGTTCTTAATTTCTATTGATACCTTATTCAGTTTCAATTTCAGTTAAATTTCCATATCTTCACCTCTTCTAAATACATCATAGTAAGATATTAGTCCTTGAAAACCTGTATTTTTGAGGGG
Source organism: Coluber constrictor foxii (assembly GCA_038048745.1). Taxonomy (NCBI): domain Eukaryota; kingdom Metazoa; phylum Chordata; class Lepidosauria; order Squamata; family Colubridae; genus Coluber; species Coluber constrictor. Next base: position 18,477,919 of record CM075974.1, read on the forward strand.
GGGGGGGAGCCTCTCTTGCCCGGCCCAGTTGGGGGCTTTTACCTTGATCCAGTTGACATAGGAGGAGATGTGGAGGCGGGAAGACCAGCGCAGGGTGTGGAGGATGTCGCATTCCCGCATCTCAGGGCTGTTCATGGCCAGCTGGTTCATGTAGCTCTTGGATGGGGGAAGAAGGCCCAGGACCCGCCAGAGAATCAGGAAGTAATACTGAAGCGCACAGGCCTCCTGCTCGAAAGAGAGACAGAGAGAGAGAGAGAGAGAGAGAGAGAGAGAGAGATGGAGCCAAGCCGCCTGGTCAGCCAATTCTTCCGACAGTGGGACCCGAGGCCAGAGGCATTTCGCCCCTGCCCCACAAGGAGCTCCCCCCACGGAGTTGTTCCCTACCAAAGCGGTGACATTTTTGTTCTCCTTCCGCCGGAGGGTGTCAAACTGGGAGCCGGCAGCCAGCAACGAAGCCAGGGCGCAGTAGAGCTCGTCGTATTTCATGGCCTTGGAGAACAAGACTTCGCACACCTGAAAAGGGAAGCGTCACCTCCTGAACAAGCTCAGGAACTCTTCTTTTCCCTTTGCTGACCCAGGGTTCCACTCAACTCTGAATAAACCAGGCCCGCGATGGCGAACCTAAGGCATGCCATAGATGGCAAGCGTAAGTCATATCAATGGGCACGTCGGCTCAGCCCCAGCACGCCCAGCTGATTTTTGGGCCTTCTGGGCCCACCAGAAGTAGGGAAACTGGCTGATTCCTGTCTCTGGAGGACCTCGGCGGGTGGGGTGGGGAAAGCTCGTTTTTCTCTCTCCTCAGCCTCCAGAGCCTTTCTAGGAGGGCGAAAACGGCCTCTCCCTCCCCTGGAGGCCAGAAATGGCCCGTTTGCCAACTTCCGGTGGGACCTAGAAAGGCTCTGCAGCCACGGGAGAGCAAAAAACGGGCCTTCCAGTCCCACTGGAAGTTGGCAAATGGGCCAGCCTCCGGAGGGCCTCCGGGGTGGGGGAGGCTGTTTTCGCCCTCCCCTGACTCCTAGAAAGGCTCTGGAGGCTGGGGAGAACAAAAAACGGGCCTTCCATGCCAGGAGCGGGGAGAGTGGGGGGGTCACGCATGCATGCGCGGGGGCAGAGCGCATAGAATTATGGGGGTGGGCACGCTTCCCCCCCCCCCACCTAGGCACATGATGGCGAAAAGGTTAGCCATCACTGAACCAGACCATCCTTCTCTCTCCTCACTGGAAAGGCAGCTTGCCAGAGAAATACAGAGCTACAGCTCTAGCTTGGGGTGGGGTGGGGACCTGGGGGCCTCTGGAAGGAGAGGTCATCCTCCTCCTCATTTAACAAGCCCATTAATCCCTTGCAGGGTAGAGCCTGGACAACTGAATGGAGCTAGCAGAGAGTGTTTACTGGCCGGATGCCCTTCTTGTCACCAGTGCTGAGTTTCGTTCAGCAGGGATATTCTCACTGTGCCCAGAGAGAAAAAATATCTGCCTCCAGCTAGGATTGAACTCACAGCCCTCCTGATTGTGAGGTGAGAGCTCCACCTCTAGGCCACCGCACCTCTCTCTCTGGAACAGAGATATAGTGGATTAAACCCTGGCCACGTGGCAAGCGCTGAACGACCTTGGCTTAGAAACCGAATTGAACCCAAAATCCACACTGCTAAGCAAGGTGGCTGTTAAAGTGAGAGGGGGGCTTGGCCCCGGTTGTTAAGAGAATCACTGCGGCTGTTAAATGAATCATGTGGTCATTAAGCAAATCTAGCTTCCCTCTATTGATTTTGCTCGTTTGAACGCTGGCTGAAAAGGTTACAAATGGTAATCAGGGGACTCAGGAAGGCTGTGATGATTATAAATACATGCCAGTTATCAAGGGCCCCCGAATTCTGATATGACCCCGCGATGGTCGGAAGTGTGAAAACCGGCCATAAGTCACTTTTTTTTTTCTGACTTCGGTCACTAAATGAATGGTTTTACGTTGAGGACTACCTGTACGGACCTCCCAGAAGTGCCCCAAAGCAGAATTGGCGGTTCTCGCTGCCTTTGCTCTCCCCCCGCCCCCACTTCAACTCTTCGAGGGCAAAACCTCCGCAGAATTTAGAAAAGAGTAGAATAACAGAGTTGGAAGGGACCTGGGAGGTCTTCTAGTCCACCCCCACCTCCCCTTTCGCTCAAGCAGGAAAAAACCGATCCCTTTTCAGACAAAATGGCTCTCCAATCAGGAGAAAGTCCCGTTGCTTTTTTTTTTTTTTCTCCTGACAAAAGGAGAAGGCGGAGGCATGAATTCGCCAAGGGACAGTGAGCGGCAGTCCAGGACAATTTGCCAGCCTAGCACGTGGCACCCGGTCCAACTTTGGCACATGGGACTGCATGCCTGCCTAATCTGATCTTCCCACAGGAAACTCTAGAGCAGCGGCCACCCAGCCTTTCGGGCACCAGGGACTGGAGATGTTGTGGCCCGCCAGCAGAGTTGGTAGCAGATTCGGAGAGTGAGGAGGTTTTGGGGAGGAACATGGGCCAGTCCTGGAGTCTGGGGAAGGCTCCGATGAGGGCTCTGCGTCGGAGGCAGAGAGGGAGCCAGGGCCGTCTGACAGTTGTCAGCTCCCTTCGGAGTCGGACATCAGTGAGGCAGAAGAACAGCTGGAGCCTGTTCCCAGTGTGTGCATGCCCAGAGTTGCCAGACGAAGGGAACAGCTAAAGAACAAGGGGCGACTTGGGAGTAAAGCCACAAGTGGACGATGAAGGGCCCCTTCCAGAGGGAATCAAAGAGGAGCGACAGGGGAGTGGGCTTTTGCAGGAAACAATTCGTTCGTTCATTCGTTCGTTGCAGGAGTGTGAAGATCTGTCCGTGAATCTCAGACACTCTGTGCCAAGTCTTTCCTTGCGTTTGGAAAATATTTACAGGGCAGCTTTCCAAGCTAGATAAGGTCTGTGGTCATAACTTTACCTTTGAAAGACTGTTGGCCAGGCCTTTGCTGAAAGCGAGTGAGAGGAATTCACTGTTCGTTTAATAAAAGGGGTTTTGTCGGGACCAGGAATCTGCTTTGTGGTTTTTGGGGAAACCTAGGTCAGAACAGGAGAGAGGTTTTTCCGTGGACTAGAGAGGGCGTGGTTTCATGTGCTGCCTGCAGCCCATGGATGGGACTTCGCTTGTTTGCACAGATCAGTTTCTGGCATGCCATAGCCCAATGTCGGTCCGCGGATGGGGGGACTGGGGACTCCTGCTCTAGAGGGCTCGACCAGCTTTGTGGTAGACCCACCAACCTCCCACCCTGAAGAAGATCCTCGGGGTGAAGCAGTCAACCTCCTTGCAGCCTTTCCAGGGACCAACCCTACCTCAAACCTTTCCCGGAGAATGAATGGGGTATGGGCGTGGGTATGATCAGAAGGGAGGAAAGCAAGAGTTTTAAAGGAAGAGTTGCGTTACCGTGCTATCGAGGCGGTTCAAGTCATCTTCGGATGCTTCCGGGGAGAGAATGCAGTAGAAGCGGGGCTGGGGGGCAGCGTCTGGTGAAAAGAAGAAGGCGTGTATGAGGTTTCAAATTTCTGAGAGAAATACACACACACACACACACACACAAATCATGCCCAGCCTGCTCCTTCCTGGACACCTTGGGCTAGGAATTTCCCCCTCTCCAAAGGGGCCAGGTGGGAGCTAAATTCTACACCTGGGTTCTCCAGGGGTCTCAAGGAAAGGAGAGGATTCTCAGGAGCCCAGCTGTCTATCTGTCCTTTAGGCCAGGGATCACCAACCTTTCGGACCTCAGGGACCACTAAATTTGTAATTTTAAATCCTGTGGACCACTAATATGATGTGCTTAATGACCGGCTGGGCGGGCTTGGCTAGGTGGTCATGGCTAACTTGATGTCACTCATGTCAAGGGGCACCTGGCCGGCCTCTACTTGCCCCTCCCCTCCCAGCCAGTCCTTCCTTCCCCACCCAGGCTCCTTAGGGCCCCAACAGGAAGCAGTTGTTGCTTAATATTTAGACATATTATAAAGAGAAATGTATTAAGTATACAATATTAAGTATTGTTTGATTTGGATTTTGATATATGGAACAGCGGGAATTATAGTTAATGTTATATATTATTATTACTTATATGATATTTCAAGTAAAATGTTCAAAATTATTCTATTAGACTTTTTTAAAAAATAGATTGTTAAGAGTTAAGAGTTTTTTATATTTGATTATATATTGTTTTAAAAGAAAACTTTTTTTATTACTTATAAAATAAGGTTATAGTTTTTTATTAGTTGGATCTCACTTTAAAAAGTGGTTAAATATGGATTGTTAATGTTTGTTTAATAGCAGAAGTCAAGGGGGGGATTGGGGAGGGAGGGGTGGGATGGGGTTAGGGTGGGGGGGTGGGGGGGGAAGGGGTTTTTATAAATAAATTGTAATGTAAAACTTTTTCAATAAAAAAAAAAAGGAAGCAGTTGTTGGAGCTAAGGAGCCACCACGAGAAAGAGTTGGCAAAACAGCTGGCTCAGTTCAAGTTGGATCTGACCGAGAAGGGGGCTCAGCAGAAGCACCTCACTGAGGACTAGGAGCATAGGCTTTCCAAGCAGAGGAAAGACCTGTGAGAATGCAAGGCCAGGTGCCGATGCCTGGAGGCTCAGCAGGCTGAGATGATCAGCCAGTTCCAGGCCATGAGACAGTCCCACTGGAACAAGGCCCTCCGGCTCTTCGCCACCAGTGGTGCTTCCCTCCAGCCTTCGCCCAAAGCCCTGTACCAGAAGGCTGAAACAGACCCCAAGTTGGAATTTCTGCCCCTCTCCGACCCACACAAAAAGACCCCCAAGGGGGAGACTCTCTGCAGCAACACAAACGTTCACTGCACATATCCAGCCCAGGGGCCGTAGTTTGTGGATCCCTGATTTAGTGCAATATAAAAGAATGCAAACAATTTTTCTGCAGACCACCAATCGATGACTGCTGCTTTAGGCCCTGTCTCTGGAGAGAGACCTCCAAAAGTGTTTCAGGGGCCTAATTCTACAGTTCTTCCTCGGGAGCCCTTCCGTACCAGAGGGGCAGTGCTTGGCCCAGTTTTCTTCCACCTCCTTAAAGCCGTGATAAAGTGGGGAACAGGTCGGTCGGCTGCCCTCCTGGCTCACGCCGGCCCAGACGATGGGGGGAGTTAAGAGGTTGTACTGGACCTAGAGAACACAGAGGCGACAGAAAATAAATACAGAGCATTCCAAAAGAAGAAAATTAGCTTTTCTATAGTGACTGTGATTTATCTGAATGGCTCCTTGTTCAAAAAAATAGAAAATAAAAAGAGAGAGAGGAAGAGAGGAAGAGAGAGAGAGAGGAAAGCAAAAAAGTTGTAACTTATTGACTCATTTTGGGATGTTTTTTCCTCCATGATTTGAGTCTGAAAACAGGGAGGGCCCAGCCGAGCACAAAAACAAATCAGGAACAAGCCAATGAGTTTTTCAGTCTGAACTTAGGTGCCGGTGGTGATTATTTCATTGCTGAAGCCATTTCTAGGTACCTAAGAGAGCGCTCAAAGGATTGACTGGCTCCCAAAGAAAACCTGGATTGACAAGCCGATGCGTGAGTTGGCCTTTCTCCCCCCCCCCTTCTCCCGTCCCCCGTGGTTTCGCCACACACCTGCTCAAATAAATACACGGGAGCCTTTGAGTATTGGTGAAGCAGGTAGTCGAAGACCAAGAGAAGGCGGGCTAGCAGGAGAGGGACGCATCGGAGCTGAGAGTCCAGGTTGGCTGTAACGTCCAGGATGGTCTGGACGCAGAGGGTCAGGATGGACCGCCGGCCTTTCTCGGAGAAGCTGTGGAAGATGAGCAGCAGGAGCTGGAGGTGCTCCACGTTGAGGTCCTCTGCGTCGCCGGGAAGAACCCCCTGCAGGGCGTTTTGCTTCAAAGTGCCCACAAATCTGTGAGGGAGGGAGGGGAGAGAGGGGACAGAAAGATTCAGGAAGGAAGGCAGGGAGGAAGGAATGAGAAGAAGGAAGTGGGAAAGAGAGAGGGATGGAGGAAGGAATGGGAAGAAGGGAGGGGGAGGGACGAATGAGAAGAAGGGAGGATGGAGGGAGGACGGAAACAGACATTCAGGAAGGAAGGAAGGAAGGAGAAGAAGGAAGGGGGAAGGAGAGAGGGAGGTAGGAAGAAGGAATGGGAAGAAGGAGGAAACAGACAGAAAGGAAGGAAGGAAGGAATGAGAAGAAGGAAGGGGAAGAGAGGAATGAGAAGATGGGGGAAGGAGGGAGGAAGGGAGGGAACAGACATTCAGGAAGAAAGGTAGGAAGGAATGAGAAGAAGCAAGGGGGAAGGAGAGAGGGAGAGAGGGAGGGAAGGAAGGAAGGAATGAGAAGGGAGGAGGGAGGGAGGAAACAGACAGGAAAGAAGGAAGGAAGGAAGGAAGGAAGGAAGGAAGGAAGGAAGGAAGGAAGGAAGGAAGGAAGGAAGGAAAAATTCAGTAAAAGGCAGCCCTTACACCTTAGTGTTATCTGTGCAATCAGGATACCATTTTAGATACACCATATTTTTCAGACTATAAGACACTCTGGACTATAAAACACACTTAACTTTTGGGAGGAAAACAAGAAAAAAAAATTCTGCCTCCGCCTCCCAGCAAACAGCCTGGTCAACTTCAGCACAATCTGATTTAGCACGAGCAGCTGATTGCTCGTGCTAAATCAGATTGATTGATTGGTTGGTTGGTTGGATCGACCTCACGGAATACCACCATTCAGCTGTTCCCGGCTGCGGGGATTGCCGCCCCCTATCACCACCTCCACACACCCCATTTTTGGCCTCTGGGTGCCCCGTTTTTGGCCTCTGCGCATCCCATTTTTGGCCTCCGGGTGCCCCATTTTCAGCCTGCTCTATTCCACCTATTGCCACCGAATGGGACATGCAGAAAACGGGACACCCAGAGGCCAAAAATGGGGGGCATGGAGGCGGCAACAGCGGTGATGGGCGGCAGAGAACCCTGCAGCCTGGAACAGCTTATCGGTGGTATTCCGGGAGGCTGATCCAACCGCCAATCAGCTGCTTGTGCTAAATCAGGCTATGCTGAAACTGATCAGGCTGTTTGCTGCAAGGAGGCAAATTGCTGGGAGGCAGAGGCCGAAGGGCGGGGGCCGGCGTGTTGGCGGGCCTTTGGCAACATTTGCTCCATAAGACACACAGACATTTCCACCCACATTCGGGAAGGGGGGAGTGCATCTTATAGTCCGAAAAATATGGTAACTGTGCAACAATTATCATCGCAACTGGACTGAAAACATTCTGAATCTGGTGTAAATGCAGCGCGACCTCAGACTTTCTCCTACCTCTCCCACACATTCAGGCACTCTGGGACATCCGGATCCGTCTGGGTGCTGGCTTTATGCTGCCAGATGAGGAGAAAACGGGAGAGCACGGACAAGCTCTGGGGGTGGATGTAGAGAGGCCACGGCCCTTCGGAGAAAGGAGACACCCCCAGCTGCTGCAGGAGAATGTTCTGGCAAAAGACAACCATCGCATATGTTGAAGGACTGGAGGGGAGTAAATCTGTCAGTCACAAATGATATACTTAAAAAAAAAAAAGTGCGGCCTCCTATAACTATTTGAACCTTGTTTAACTACAATCCTCATCATCTTCTTTTAACGACCCCATAATCCCTCGCCGGGTGGAGTCTGGGCAACTGCCTGGAGCTAGCAGTGTTTTAATGGCCGGATGCCCTTCCTGTCGCCAATGAGTTTTGTTCAGCAGATATATTCTCACTGTGTCCAGAGACAGAAATATCTGCCTCTACCTAGGATCGAACTCACAGCCCTCCTGATTGTGAGGCGAGAGCTCCACCTCTAGGCCAACGCACCGCTCCCTTCGTTAACTACAATAAAGGAGAATATTGAAATGGGTTGAAACGAGGGGTCCCTGGTGCCCTCTGATCTTGGTTCTTTCCTTGCGGATGTTTTATGCCTCAACTAGGTAACGTCATCAGGTGTTTAAAAAAAGAGTGAGGAGTTATATATTGTCCTTTCTAGCACCTGATGATGGTACCTAGTTTGGGTCATGAAATCTCTGCCGGAAAACTACCAAGCTCGGAGAGGATCAGGGACCCCTTGTTTTAACCACACAGATTTATCACTGGATCGTTGGCACCGTTTAAATAAAGGGAAATGTCCCAAACGCATCTGCCTTTGAACACAGCAACGGAGAAGCTTGTCGCTCTCGAAATGAGAACGTGATGGAGATTTCCTAATTATCATTCCTAAATAATTTAACGGGCAGCTCCTCCCTGGCCAGAGAGCCAAGACGCACCTGCAAGGTTGGAGACTGGAGGTCAGAGGTCACCAAGGAATGGTTGAAGTGGTACAGCGCAGCTGCAAACTCTTCCTCTTCAGAGGTCCCTGCAGGAGCACAGGGTCACGAGGTGAGGCCAGGCTCCCCCATCCCCAGAACTCCAGGGCAGGGCAGGATCATTCCATGTGTCCCTTCTTGGGTGAGAAGGAAGCCCAGCAGCCCATCTCTTCCTCCTCGGGGAGGCTACCTCCCTCTGCCCGCCCTTGGCCTCTACCGCAACCTCCATGAATTTAGTTTTCCATCCAGCTGATAACTGCCAAACTCCGTGAGGCGAAAACTGTCACAGACTCTTCAGCCATTTGGCTGTCATCTAACCCAACGAAACCCTGACTCTTAACAGGTAATAAAAGATTTACAAAATAAAAGATTTATGGTGGACTTGTAAAAAGGTTAAAGCATTTTGGATAAAAATATGGTGGATTATTCAGAATATCCTTAAAAAGAGGATATAGTGTACTCCACAGTTGTTTTTGTTGGGTATAATTACAGATATACAAAATATTTTTAAAAAGAGGATAAAATTTACACCACAGTTTTTGTTGGGTATAGTCATGGATTGTACGGTTATAGAGACTAATTTGACTTTGAATTTAATAACTGCAGCAAGACTTTTGGTGGCGCAGTATTGGAAGAAGGAAGATTTGCCTACGATTCAAGAATGGACATTAAAAGTAGCAAACTTAGCAGAGATGGCTAAAATTTCAGCATATCTGAAGGACCATTCGAACGAGAAATATATGTTGGAATGGAGAAGATGGACTGACTATATTCAAAGCAAATACCGGACTAAAAAACTTCAAATACCTTATGAATGAATAAAGAGATGTTAAAAAGTATCTAAATTTAGCTTAGTAAAAAGGGAGTTAAAGTACAAGAGGGAGATAATCTCCTGATCTCCGCTCCTTTCGTCGGGAGCTGAAGACTTGGCTGTTCAAGCAAATAGGCTGACTCTGATTCTGGGTTTTATTATTTATCATTAATTAGTTATTTGATTTAAAGTGCGATTTTATTGTACGTGTTTCTTAACTTGTGTTCGCCGCCCTGAGTCCTTCGGGAGAAGGGCGGCATATAAATACATGTAATAAATGAATGAATGAATGAATGAATGAATGAATGAATGAATGAATAATTAAATAAATAAATAAATAAATAAATAAATGTTAGATTATGATTGTTAAATGCTAAACCCTGTATTTTGGGCTTCAGAAGCAGAAATATCAGTAAGTATAACACAGGGGCACTTCAAAGAGAGAGAGAATTGGTTCGCTCACAGCTGAAACTCGGAGCAAACGGTTCGTTCGAACCGGTCCAAACCGGTAGATTCCCACCACTGGCTCTAAGCCTAACTCCCATGGATCTGCAGCCAAGCTCTACCGGCCGTTGAAAGGAAACGAAGTAGCCACTTAACAGGGCGGCAGACCCCATGGCCAGTGGGTGGGGTGAGCTAGATGACTTGTAGGATTTCGCCTTCCAACGCTAGGAATCGGATTATCTAGGCTGGACAGCCAGAATGGGAAGCCACGGAGCTTGGCTTGCTTGAAAGAGCTTGACTGCTCCAAGCGGGTTTTTCCCCAGTTACTCAGCCCCCCCACCTCCGAGGCTCAATCTGCAAGTTGGGGGGTGAGGGAGACTCCCCTCCCCTTCCTGACCTTTGAGCCCATCCTTGTCCACTTCTTTGATGATGCTGGCCAGAGTGGCCATGTGCTGCTCCGTGAGAGACACGCTCAGGTAGTTGCGAATGAAATTGTTCTTCGAGTCCAGCATGGAGGAAGTTAGGAAGTTGAGGATGTTGGAGGCCAGATTTAAGAACTGAAAGAGAGGCATCGATTAAAAAAAAAAACATTCGCTCAGCTTTGGAAAACGGACCAAATTCCAACGGAACGATTAATAATTCAAAAAATTTACAACTGCGTTGAAATGGACAGGCTAACACTGGAATTAAAAGATAAGGTAGACTCCAAATATTATATGGTATGAAACAAATGGCATGAATGGATAAATCAAAAACAAAGTTTGCAAGATAATAAAATTAACAACTAGATACCGCCAATAATATACGTGTGTGTGTGTGTGTATATACATCGTAGTTTGTTTATATTTTCTATTTTTTTTTCTCTTTTCTTTTCTTTTCTTTTCTTTCCTTTTTTCTTTTTCTTTTTCTTGTTTCTATCTTCTTCTTCCTTTAATGTTTCTTTTTCATTTGTATGTCTTTCTTTTTTGGCCTTCATTCCTTTTTTTTTTTAAAGAAATTTTTTATTTTCAAAACAAAACACAATATCAAAACCATTATCATTCCATTCAATCAAAGACAGTGTAACAGTCGGTGATATTTTTTGTGCTCCTCCTCTCTTCAATTTATCACTAAACATGCTAACTTATTTTCAAAAAGCTTCAACATCATTTATATCGTATTTATTGCCAATTCTTATTCTTGTTTCTATCTTCTTCTTCCTTTAGTGATTCTTTTTCGTTTGTATGTCTTTCTTTTTTGGCTTTCATTCCTATTGTCCTTTTATCTTTCTCTATTTCATATTTTATAACGTATGTAGTTAATGTGATATTTTATCTTTTTATACCTAATAAAAATTGTTTAAAAAAAAAAGAAAGAAAAAAATGCGGAAGGCAAGCTAGAAATTTGACTTTGAGGCAGAGTCCTGGGTAGCTCACCAATTCCGGGTCTTTGCGACTGGCCAGGATGTTCCCGTTTTCTCCCGCTGACTGCTTGTTGGGGCTCTTCACCCGGGGGGAGCTCTCCAGAGGGGGTGGGGGAGGAGGGGGAGGAGGGGCCACCTTCTCCTTGCTGGGGGAGATGGTCTCCTCGAACCACTGCCCAAGGATGGGCTCGCTGTCATCGTCTGAAAAGGGGGGAAAGGGGCAAATCAGATGGTTGAAGGGCCAGGAGACGCCTCAGGGCCATCCCCCCTCCCCCGAGCACCTTCCTCTCCAATGCAGACCTGTCACTTCCCCACTGAAGCCTCTTCTGCACCCCCCGCCCCCACCTTGGCTGCTGTCTTCCGTGCTGCTGAAGTCGTCTTCGTAGTAGGTGTTGGAGTCCGTGGAGGCGCTAACGTTGCTGCTCATGGACCCCTTTCGTTGTCTTTGTAAGACGCAAGCCTGAAAAGGGAGGGAGGGGGGGTTGGTGGGAGAAGGGAGGGGTCACAAAAGCCCAGCCGGTGAACATCTCCCACCCAAACCTTACGACTGCTCCCTGGAATAAATCTCAGACGTGAGGGCTAACAAGGCTTAACTTTGCCCCCCTTGGAAAAGCAGAGCGTAAAAAAAGAAAAACCCTCCTTCTGTGCTAATCTAGGGCAGGCACTCTGCTTCTTCTCTGGGTGGGGTTTGCACCATGCCCGAATGATAACGGGCCACTCCTTCCTGCACGGGGCAGATTCACACCACCAAGAACAAGCCAGGAAACCCACTTGACGACTTCCCACTTCAAGCCCCAATGTGGCCCATCTCTTTTCTCTCGATGGGAGAACGCCCGAAGCAGAGAGAACCAAGGGGAGGGTCATTTCCCACCCACCTACCCACCAAGAGACATCTGGAAGGGGCCCCTCACCCACCTTCCGATACGCCGTGGACAGCAAGGTCAGCAGCAAGTTGGCGAGAGGCACCGACTCAATCAAGCGTTGAATTCTCTGGATTGATGTACTCTGGGCCATGATATTCAGGGCGGCCGGAGGGCCGTCTGTGTCCCAGCCCTAAAGGACAAGAGAGTAAGAGACATCAAAACACACCTGGATCCCCTCCCCGGCAGCAATTCTGAGGACCTGCCCCGTCCCTTCGTCAAGCGCTCACCTTGTGAAGGGCCTCCACGTGGAGGTCTTGAAAGAGCAAAGTGAGGAGCTTAATGGCGTGATTGGCCAGGACGACGGAGAGGATGCCAAATCCCTGGTGCCTGCAGGTGAGGAAAAGAGAGAGCTAATTTTGTGAAGCTTCTTCTCTGGTAATATTGAACTGCAAACTAGGGCATACAAAACCTTTGCCAGACCAATTCCCGAATACAGCTCGTCTGCCTGGAATCCACACTTTATATCGGACATTAATACAATTGAGCGAGTCCAGAGGTATTTCACGAGAAGGATCCTCCACTCCTCTGCTCACAATAGAATACCTTATGCCACCAGGCTCAAAATTTTAGGCTTGGACAACTTAGAACTACGCCGCCTTCGGCCTGACCTAAGCGTAGTACACAAAATTATCTGCTGCAACGTCCTAACTTTCAATGACTACTTCAGCTTCTACCGCAATGATAGACGAGCACACAATAGATACAAACTCAAGGTAAACTGCTCCAAACTCGATTGCAGAAAATACAACTTCAGCAACAGAGTGGTCAATGCCTGGAATGCACTACCCGACTCTTGTTGTTACACCCTCCATCCCCCCAAACTTCAACCTTAAAATTGTCTACTGTGGACCTCACCCCATTCCTAAGAGGTCCGTAAAGTGCAGCAATGTACCTTTACGTTGGGACAGGCAATAAATGGGGACAATAGGACAGGGATGGCCCTGTCCTACTGTCCCCATTTATTCGTACTCATTTCCTGTGTTCATGTCCATGTTTATACTTATACCTGTTATCTTATACATGTTTGACAAACTAACTAACTAAATTAAAATAAATAAATAAAATAAATAAGGACCTCTCTCGTCGGAGGGCAAGACATGGAAGGAAACCAAGAGCCTTGGTGGCGCAGCAGCTTAAGTGGTGCTAAAGTGACACCAGCTGCCTGCAATTACTGCAAGTTCAAATCTCACCAGGCTCAAGGTTGACTCAGCCTTCCATCCTTTCAAGGTAGGTAAAATGAGGACTCAGATTGTGGGGGGCAATAAGCTGACTTATAAAAAAGAACACCGCTTTTGGGGGGGGGGGGCAAAGCCCTACTAAGCAGGTATATACAAAAGTACGAAGGCTATTACTTAACACATTGTAAGCCGCCCTGAGTCTCCAGAGAAGGGCGGCATATAAATTAAATAACAATAACAATAACAATAACAAAAAACAAAAACCCTGCACTCTCTAACCAGGCTTTGACACCCAGCGCCAGAGACTGAAGAAACAGCAAGGAAAAGTCCCCTCCTCCCCCATCCCCCCAGACTTGCCCCTGCTCAGGGCCAGACCTACCCTTTGCCAGGTCCAAGTTTGGGAGACCCGACACCCTCTTTGGACCGCACAATAATATCCCGGACCCGAAGGGCTGCCAGGGGGTCCTTCTCTTTCCCCTTGTCGGCCAGGGTGGTCGGGCTGAGGTTCAAGATGAGGAATAAGCTGTTCAGCAGACACCAGGCCCCGAGGAGCTGGAAGTTCTGGTAGTGCTGGAGTCCCGGAAAAAGAAAAAAACACACACACACACAAAATCACATTGTGATTGCCGTTCCAGAGGGCGACATGGAAGAATTGTTTTATTTATTCATTTCTTGGCTCCTTTTCACTCTTACCTCCCCACCTGCGCGGCGGGAACTGCTGATGGCTTGGCCGATCATGTCGTAGATTTCTAACTGTGGAGAGAGACGGATTTTTTAAAAAAGGGTCTCGCGAAGGAGACCAAAGCCCGGGCCGATGCCACCCCAACAACCTCGAGAATTTTGTGGCTGCAACTTCGGCTACAGTTCGGGCTTTCCTTGCAGAACCTCCCCCCGTCTCCCGTCCCACCCCTGGGTCCTGTGTGTGGCCGACTCACGCATTTCTGTACAATGATGGCGGCATCGTTTTCGTAGTCCTCTTCTTTGGAGCTGGTGGAGCCCGTGCGGACTTGCTGGGTGGTGCCCACGTGTAGGATGGCCATGCAGGTGGCCACGCTGACTCCTGGGGGAAGAGGAAGGATCCTGGGGTCAGCCAGAGCAACGGGGACCAACTTCAAGGCCTTGAGTCTCATCCTGTGATGGGGGACGATGAGCAAGGTGCCTCCCCCCACCTCATTTCAACCTTCCGTCCTTCCGAGGTGGGTAAAATGAGGACCCAGATTGTTGGGGGCAATATGCAGACTCTATAAATTGCTTAGAGGGGGCTGTTAAAGCACTGTGAAAGAGCCTTCCTTCCTTCCTTCCTTCCTTCCTTCCTTCCTCCCTCCCTCCCTCCCTCCCTCCCAGTGGTTAGAATGTGGTATTACAGGCTAACTCTGCCCACAGCCAGGAGCTCGATCCTGACTGGCTCAAGGTTGACTCAGCCTTTCATCCTTCCAAGGTGGGTAAAATGAGGACCCATATTGTTTGGGGGCAAGAGGCTGAGTCTGTAAATCGCTTACAGAGGGCTGCAAAACACTGTGAAGTGGTATATAAGTCTAAGTGTCCTTCCTTTCTATCTTTCCTTCCTTTCCATCTATCCATCCCTCCTTCCCTCGCTCTCATCCATCCCATCCTTCCTTCCCATGCATCCATCCAACCCATCTCTCCTTTCTTCCCTCCTTCCTATCTTTCCTTCCTTTCCACCCATCCCTCCTTCCCTCGTTCCCATCCATCCCATCTTTCCTTCCTTCCTTCCCATCCATCCATCCAACCCATCCCTTCCTCCCTCCCTTCCTCCCTCCTTTCCTTCCTGTTAGAATCTAATATTGCAGGCTAATTCTGCCAATTGTCAGCAGTTCAATCTTGGCCGGATCAAGGTTGACTCAGCCTTCCATCCTTCCGAGGTCAGACCCAGATTGTTTGGGGGCCAATAGGCTGACTCTGTAAACCGCTTAGAGAGGGCTGCAAAGCAGTGTGAAGCGGTATATAAGTGTAAGTGCTATTGCTATTAAAAGCAAACTGACTTTGGGAGTTTTTACTGTAAACCCAGGTGGCACTTCACGCAGATTAAAATCTCTTTAATCCCGAAGATCTCACAATGGAAAACTGAGCATAGCAGAAATGGAGGGAGAAGAGGAGCTGAGAGGAAGAAACATCATTCTCTTTCTGCCTGCCCCTTTACTGGAACAAACCAAGGTCCTTCTCTTCCTTCAAGTGTAGGAACCCACAACAACACAGCCACAACCCAGGGATTTCGGCTCGGCTCCCACGTCGCCCTGATTCACCTGCATAGAGGCAGCTGAGGGCCAGAACGGTCACGTCCTGCAGGCGGGAGGGTGTCAGAGGTTCCAGGACAGGGAGGGAGAGCGTGTCCAGAGCCATGGTGACATCAATCACCAAGGAATGGAACCTGCGCAGGTGGAGGGAAACGGAAGATTGGTGTAAAAGTGGCAAGGAAGAGAATCAAGAGATCGAGTTCTGCTGTCAACAGCGTATAAAGAAAACCTCTATAAAATGTTTTATAGATGGCATTATTCACCTGCAAGGTTAGTGAATATGTATAACAATAAAATGTTGGAAATGCAACCCAATACCAGGCTAATATTATCATATGTGGTGGAAGTGTCCCAAAGCAAAAAAAAAAAAAAAAACCCCAACTGGAAGAAAATTTGCATGTGGCTGGAAATTATGACAAAACAACACATAAGATTTTTGTTCGGCATGCTTTAAGGAAACTATAATAAGGGTAACACATATTTAATTATATGTATCCTAACAACAGCCAGGATTGTATAGGCACAATACTGGAAAAATCCAGAAACCCCCTACAGATGACATTATAATCAAAAAAAAAATTCTGAAATGTGCAGAAATGGATAGGTTAACCCGAAAAATCAAAAGAAAAGATGACTTGGAATATTTTATAACATGGGAACTATTCTATAAATGGTTAAGTGACAGATACTAAGGTTAGAGGAGATTTATGTGAAATATGGACATGAGAAAGAAAAACTGGTGAGTAAATATTTTGATGGTTATATAACTGATACCATGTTTCCCTGAAAATAAGACCCTGTCTTATATTTTTTTTGAACCCCAAAATAAGTGCTTGGCCTTATTTTCAGGGAGGTCTTATTATTTTGAGGTGCGTGGAGCTCCTCTTGTCGTCTTACCTGATTTCCAGCTCTGCGTTTAAATATTTTTGGGGAGGGCTTATTTTTGGGGGGAAGACTTATTTTAGTGCATGCACTTAAAAGCCCAATTGGGCTTATTATCAGGGGATGTCTTATTTTCAAGGAAACAGAGTACTGTAATAGAAGATAGTATTCTTTTCAATAACAATTGATATTATTGCATATATGTTTATGTATATATGATTATAACGATTATGATGATGTTTATATGTTAACACCTTGGACACCTAAAAAACACACTGTTCAAAATAGAAACGGAATATGTGATATAAAACAATAAAAAATATTTAACAAACAAACAAACAAAAAGAGATTGAGTCCTGCTCAGAACCTACAGAGGGGGAAAACCAGGTTATAAAAAGCCACAGTTGGAAGAAGACGGGCGCTTACCCGTTGCGGACTGCTGTGGCGTCGGCAACAGTAGCCGGCATGATGAAGAAGGAATTGGCCGACACGGCGTCCTGGAAGCGGTTAATGTAACGCAGGAAGTACGGGAGATTCAAGCAGACACGCAGCAGCTTTTCAGAACCGCCTGCATTGGAAAGGGAAGCAGGGTGAAGGAAGCAAATGATGAGGACTAGCCTCTTAAGTGTCTTGTTTCCAGCCAAATGGCCCCAGGGAGCCGAGACGCAAGAAATTACAGGTAGCCCTCGACTTAACGACCGCAACTGAGCCATGTGGCAAAAGTGAGGAAATTCATTAAGTGAGTTTCGCCCCATTTTACGACTTTTCTCGCCACATTTGTTAAGTGAATCGCTGCAGTCCTTAAATTAGTAACCCGGTTGTTAAGTGAATCTGGCTTCCCCGTAGAATTTAATACAGATTAACAGAGTTGGAAGGGACCTTGTAGGTCATCTAGTCCAACCCCCCCCCCCCCCCGCCCAAGCAGGAGACCCTACATCATTTCTGACAGACGGCAGTCCAGTCTCTTCTTGAAAGCCTCCAGGGATGAAGCTCCCACAACTTCTGAAGGCAACTTCTCTTCCATGGATTGATTACTCTCACTGTCAGAACATTCCTCCTCATTTCCAGGTTGAACCTCTCCTTGTTCAGTTTCCATCCATTATTCCTTGTCTGGCCTCCAGGTGTTTTGGAAAATAACTTGACCCCGTTCCTCCTCTCTGTGGCAGCTCCTCCAATATTGGAAGACTGCTATCCTGTCTCCCCTGGTCCTTCTCTTCACTAGACTAGCCATGCCCAGTTCCTGCAACCGTTCATCGTATGTTTTAGCCTCCAGTCCCTTCATCATCCTGGTTACTCTTCTCTGCACTTTAGAGTCTCAACCTCTTTTTTATAGCGTGGTGACCAAAACTGGATGCAGGATTCTAGGTGTGCTCTTACTAAGGCTTTATAGGGTGGTATTAGTACCTCTCTTGACCTTGACTGTATCCCTCCGTTAATGCAATTTAGGATTGCATTGGCTTTTTTTTTTTTTTGCTGCTGGCTGATATTTAGCTGGTTGTCCACTAAGACTCCAAGATCCTCTCACAGTGACTGCTATTAAACCTGGTTTCACCCAGTCTATATGGGTACTTTTGGGTTTTTCTTGCCTAAGTGTAGGACTTTGGTGACCAAAACTGGATGCATTCTATTTGCTTGTCTGAAGGTCGCAAAAGGATGAAAATGTGGCTGTTCCAACAATAACCTGAACGTGGGGATCTACAATGCTACAATTTTAAATTGTTTTAATGGGGGTTGTAATTTTAATTTGAATTAACACTGTGATTTGTATTGTTGATTGCTGTATGTAAGCCGCCCCGAGTCCCTCGGGAGAATGGCGGCATATAAATCACAATAATAAATAAATAAATCATAAGATCCCAGTGTGCTGCAACCATTGTAAGCGTGACTCAGTTTCCAAGCAACTGAGTGTTAATCACATGGCCGTGGGGGATGCCACAACAGTGTGAGAAATGGTCCTAAGTTGCTTTTTTCCCCCCAGTGCCGTCATTAACTTCGGATAGTCACTAAATGAACCGTGGTTAAGTCGGGGACTATCTGCACTTCCGCCACCTCAAAGGAATTGTAGTGCTAACTCGCGCTGCAGATGGCTGGGCCTGAGAACGGAGTCATGGCAAGGAAGCAGACCAAACACCCCTCATTCTCCAGATACCATCTTTGGAAACGGGGAAGCTCGGTTAGACAAGCAAAACAAAACGTGCCACACACACACACCCGCTTTCCTTACCAAGTTCTTGCAAGCTGGCCACATTCTGGGCAACGAATATGCTCTTGGTTTTGGCTGTGGAGGATTGGTCTGTGACGGACTGCTCTTCACCTTCGCCTTCCCCCTAGAAGCAGAGCCAAGCGTTATTTTGTTGTGGCCTGTCGGCCGCCGGCCCCTCCAGGAGCCGAATCAAAGGAGGAGGGATGGGAGTCGGGGTCAGCATCCGAGTGGGAAGAGGGAATGGAGAAGAGAGAGGGGGGGGGGAGTTGAGAGAGAGGGAGAGGGAGAAGGAGGAAGAGATGAGAGAGAGGAGGGAGGAGGAGGGAGGGAGAGGGAGATGAGAAAGAGGGAGAGAGAGAGAGAGGGAGGGAGGAAGATGAGAAAGAGAGAGGGAGGAAGAGTTAAGAGAGAGGGAGAGGGAGAAGGAGGAAGAGATGAGAGAGAGGAGGGAGAGGGAGGGAGGGAGAAATGAGAAAGAGAGAGGGAGAGAGGGATAAGGAGAGTGTGAGAGTTGAAAAAGAGAGGGAGAGAGAGGGACGAAGAGATGAGAAAGAGAGAGGGAAGGAGAGGGAGGGAGGAAGAGAAAGAGAGGGGGAGAGGGAGGGAGGTAGAGATGAGAAAGAGAGAGGGAGAGAGGGGGATAAGGAGAGTGTGAGAGTTCAAAAAGAGAGGGAGAGAGAGGGAGGAAGAGATAAGAAAGAGAGAGGGAAGGAGAGGGAGGGAGGAAGAGAAAGAGAGAGGGAGAGAGGGGGATAAAGAGAATGTGAGAGTTGAAAAAGAGAGGGAGAGGGAGAGAGAGGGAGGAAGAGATGAGAAAGAGAGAGGGAGGGAGGAAGATTAGAAAGTGGGGGGGAGAGAGAGAGAGAGAGAGAGAGAGAGAGGGAGAGGGAGAGAGAGAGACACCCTGGGCCGTCCGTCAGCCCTCAGATGGAGAGTCAACAGCTCCCAGGTCTAGAGTTGGCTGCTGAGGAAGAGGAGGAACAACTGGGTCCAGTGCCTGATGTGTGGATACGCAGAAGGGAGAGGAGAGCAGTGGAAATCATTGGGCCGGTCCTTGGGATGGAAGAGCCACCGCTGCTAGCGAAGCCCCATCCTAGCTTTGGGGATAAAAGGCAGGGGTCGGAGATGAATAGGTGTGGCAGACAACTATTCATTTCCCTAGCGGACAGACTTGTTAGCCTGCTGTGAAAGACAGAGAGAATTTTTGCTGGCGCTCCTAATAAAGGAATCGTTGATCTAGCTACTGAGGGCTTGTCGTGTTTGGGAAGCCGGGTCAGAACAGTTACGATCTCCTGCCATCAGAAGTTCACAGGCTCCCCGAGAACTCCAGACAGAGCCTTGGGGCCCTCCGGTCGCCCCTCGCTAAGGAGGATGGGCAGCCATTTGCCCAAAGGGAATCCGAGCCTTCTCGGGCAACCTGCTTCCTTCCGCAACCCACCTGAGCCTGCAGCGTCGTCATTGGCGCCAGGGCCATTTTGGGATTGAAGACCGAGGTCAGCTGATTGAGGAAGTTCATCTGAACCTCCTTCTGGCGCAGTTCAGGCCTGACGGGAGAGGCCAGCTGTTTCTGATCCTCCACTGGAAAAAAGAGGAACATGAGAAAAGATCTGGGTTAGAAATGTTAAATTTACTCAAGCACAAAACTTAAGAGAAAACTTTTATAAGATGTTTTATAGATGGCATTTAGATCCAAAAAAATTGTCATGTATGTACCCTAATGTACATGCAAAATGCTGGAGATGTGATTGTGAAGATGCAACATACTTTCATATATGGTGGACCTGTAAGAAAATCAAAGCATTCTAGATAAAAATTTGGTGGGTAATGCAGAATATTTTGAAAAAGAGGTTGAAATTTACCCCACAATTGTTTTTACTGGGTATTACAAATGATTGTGCAGTAGTAGAGCTGAAATTGCTTTTAAATTTAATAACAGCAGCCAGATTGCTGGTTGCACAATATTGGAAGAAAGACTCTTACCCACTGTAGAAGAATGGACTTTAAAAGTAATGAACTTAACTGAAATGGCAAAAATCTCGGCATATTTGAAAGACCACACGCAAGAAAAATATATTTTGGAGTGAAGGAAATGGATCAATTATATTCAGAACAAGTATCAAATAAGAAGACATCAAATTGTGTATGAATGAAACAGAAGTAAAGAAATGTTGTGTTAATTATATTGGAGTTAAGATTCTGGGGGGGGGGGGGTTGTTAACTGGAGGTTAGATAGATTAATTTAGATGATCTTTGTTTTTTTTTCCTTTTTCTAATACCCTGTATTTTACTCTGGGAAGTTGGGGAAGGGAGGGGGAGGGAAGAAGAGGGGGGGTGTTGGGAGGGGGGGAATGTTTTTACTTTGTATTGCTATAAAACTTTTCAATAAAAAAAAGAGGAACGGGTTAGGATTAGGGTTAGCAGGCCCTTATCGGCACCCCCTGGGGCGGATGATGTCACGGGGAGGGAGCCTTTACCGTCTGAGAGGGTCTTCACTGTCTGAGGCAGCTTGGCCGACTTCATCATGGCTGTGAAAGTGATGATCTCTGTCCGATCCAGGCGGCTACAACCGGTGCACAACCCCTTGATCAGCAGGATCAGGTGTTTCTACGGCAGCATTTCAGGAAAGGTGAGCGGCGCAAGATTCAGGGTACCTTTCCCAAACCTGAGCAGACCCACAGCTGGGCAGCCACCCCCACCCCTATCCAGCATGGCCTTTCCTGTTAATCCCAAGGCACGAGATCCTTACGTCTTGCAAAGCAAGACCCCGGCTTCCCTGGATCAGCTTCAACCAAGGGCCTCCCGTGATTCGGAGAAACTCCCCAATGTGGCAGAAAGGGGGAGGAGGGAGCGAACTCTCTCCCTCTCGCCTCACCTGTGAGACAGCGCAAGCCTCGTCTGGGTTTTCAAGTCGCAACAGGGAGAATTCAATCAGTACTTTGCAGGCAGCTGCTACGGACTGCAGCTGGTTCCGAGGTACTGAAAAAGGCAACGGGGTTACATCAGTCCAACCAAGTTTCAGGGGGAGGGAGGAGCTTTTAAGCAATGCCACGTCCTTGCCTTACTGCGTTAGCTGATCTAGGAATCCCCCTCCCTTGAAATGTAGCCTGCCCTCCAACCCTTTAATTTCTGGCGGAGACTCTGTAGCCATTCAGAGGCTTCTGGGGCTTCAGAGGTCCCACTCGGTGGGATCAGAGGCAACGGAACCAAACGTTACCCCAACCTACAGATATATTTGTCTGAAGTGGTGTAGGGTTTCCTGCCTAAGCAGGGGGTTGGACTAGAAGACCTCCAAGGTCCCTTCCAACTATTCTCTTCTCTTCTCTTCTCTTCTCTTCTCTTCTCTTCTCTTCTCTTCTCTTCTCTTTTCTCTTCCCTTACCTTCCCTTCTCTTCTCTTCTCCTCTTCTTCTCCTCCTCTCCTCCCCTCCCCCTCTCCTCCTCTCTTCTCTTCTCTTCATCTCTTCTCCCCTCCTCTCCTCTCTTCTCTTCTCCCCTACCCTCCCCTCCCCTCTCCTTCTCCTCTTCTCTTCATCTCTTCTCCTCTCCTCTCTCCTCCTCTCCCCTCCCCTCCTCTCCTCCTCTCCTCTCCTCTTCTCTTCTCCCCTACCCTACCCTACCCTTTTTTCTATTCTATTATTCCATTCCATTCCATCTATTCTATTCTATATATGAGCTGCAGTGGTTAGAGTGCAGTACTGCAGGCTACTTCTGCCAACTGCCAGCAATTTGGCAGTTCAAATCTCACCAGGCTCAAGCTTGACTGAGCCTTCCATCCTTCCGAGGTGGGTCAAATGAGGACCCAAATTGTTGGGGGCAATATGCTGACTCTGTAAACCGCTTAGAGAGGGCTGTAAAAGCCCTGTAAAGCAGTATGTAAGTCTTAAGGGCTATTATTGCTTTTGCTATCTGAAAAACCATTTTCTGCTTCCTGCTTTCTGGGTGTTCATAAATGCCCCTCCCTCCTGCTATGTCCCTTCTAACCCTTCTGCTAACCGCCTCCTAAGCCCGTTTTGGAAACCGCTCCTCACAGAATTGCACGGGAGGAAATAATAATTAAAATAATTAATAATAGTTAATAATAATTAAAAACTAGGTGAAGGACAGCCCGTGCAGGATATCCCAGCGCTCACTCACCCACTCCACACACCGTGGTGATGTAGTGCGTTGCAAGGGCAACAAAAGATGAGTAGAAAGGCTCATATTGCTTGTCGTGGTGCAGAATTTCCGACTCGCTGCGGCGGAGGAAAGAAGCAGGAGAAAACACAAGACTCAGAAACCGGGCGCCTTTAAACGTTGTGAAGCTCTTGAGCATCGAAAGCGGAAGGAAGGTGGAATTTTGGGCTCTGGGTGAGTTTTGCTACTGATATATAGCAACTTAAGCTTCCCTACTGGCGCTTGAAACCACAGGTCTGATCATCAGCCAGCAGGGACTTGAAAGGAATTTCTGCGACTGCTTGAAAGCTTATCCTAGTTCTAAGTCTGAACTTCTTAAGCTGGCGTCATTTTCTGAATTGGGACATTTTGCTGTAGAAACCACTTGTATATATGAGGAAGCTGCCATGGGCTGTCAGACCACCGGCCCATTTCTTGCTACACCAGGAAGCAGATGGTAAGCACAGAGAGATCTATCTGTCCGTATCAGATACTGCTGAGGAATTCCAGTGGCCTCCCCTCTGTTTATCTGACTGACCAGCTACTCAGGCCTACTCAGCTACTCCAGATACTCCGGAACAAAGCGCTGGGCTCAGGCCTAAAGTTTGATTCAGCATCAGCAATGTTTAAATGTTAGGAGGGACTGCACGGTGACAGAATTATGAACTCGGAGCAAGCCAACCAAAGCAACTGACTTTTGAAATCTGAGTTATAAGTCCTCCCCAAGGATTCCACGGAAACGGTGAAGTGACTGAGGCAGGCATCATTTGGCTTGCAAGATTTCGAGGCCCTGAAATGATTCCACACAACTTAAGACAAGGATCACAAAATCCCCGAGAGGGTTTATTTTGCAAATAAAGGGTTAAGAATTGTATCCCAGAAAGGAAGAGCAAACAGGAACACAGCGCCTTCAATACCTGCAGCCACATGCTAATTTTTTTTGCTTTTCCAAACCTTGACTATTAGACTCATGTGATTTATTCTGCATGCGCTGAAAAACAAACCTGACAATCCCTCCCAGAAATGCAAAGAGACAATTTGTGCAATTTTGCAGACGGGAAGTTTTTCAAAGCAGGCTGTTGCGTAATAGAAACTTTGGATAAACACCCTAATGTGACAAGGGATGAAGAAAGTAATTGGTGAAAAAACTGCACTCAGATTGCCAACAGCGTGAATCCAAGTAGCATTTTTAAATATTGTTTTGGGGGATTATCTTGTTTTTTAAATAGCTCCAACTCTGAACAGCAGTCCGTTGCTCTAAGAAATTCTTAACCCCAGCAGCATAAACGTCTAGCTAAAGATATACCACCAATAAAAGCTACGTACAGCCCAAAATCAGATAGTGATATGTTGCTTCCAAGAAGACAAGCAGGTGTTATCTAAAACAGAAACTGTGCAAAATATATGCTAAAGAGCTCCAGCCCTAGAATACAAGATATTCAAACCTTTCCAAAGTCTCAGGTACCCAAAGGACATCAGGATGGGATATGGAGTACTACTGAAATTAGGAGTGCTTAGGTTCAAGCGACGCATTCCCAAACCATGAAAGAAAAAGAGGGGGATGAAGATCCCGCCCAAAAAACGTGCAAACAAAAACTCAGGGACAAAGAAGTGAAGCACAACAGATCCCCAATGGATTGAGCCAACGTGGAAGCAATTTCATCAGTGAGAAGAAATGGACATCACTTTCTCCAAGCCTTTTGTAAATTAGGACGGGATAGGAAAGGATCCTGCAGAGCCAGGCCTCCGACCGATCTAACTCTGACTAAACTTTTCAAACAGCTTAAAAAAACATTTCTTTTTGCCCTTTTGGATGTGTATTTAAGGCCAAATGCTTTTACATCAAAGAGACCCTGAAAGCACGGCTATTTTAAATCCACTCAGAGAAATGACAACCAAAGGCAACTTCATGGCAATCTGAAGTGCCAACCCATCACAGATATTCACAATCCGAAACTTTTGTGCACCTCAGCCCCCTCAACACCATCCTTTAAGGCGCACCTTCTAAATCCAGGGCAGCAGGGCCGTTTCAACCACCATGTAACCACTATAACTCCCATCGCCCACATCCTTTGGGCACTTTTCCCGAAGAAGCTTCTCCTCTCAGGTGGACCAACTACACCTACCATCATCTCCAAAGGTCGGGTTCTCTCCTTCAATCCCCCTCAGCCTGGCTGCTCCCAGCTGGGTGAGAACTATAACTCCCATCACCCACATCCTTTGAGTACTTTCCCAGAGAGAATTCCCCTCCCAGGTGGACCAACTACACCCCCCATTATCTTCAAAGGGCGGGTTCTCTCCTTCAATCCCCCTCAGCCCGGCTGCTCCCAGCTGGGTGAGAACTATAACTCCCATCACCCACATCCTTTGAGTACTTTCCCAGAGAGAATTCCCCTCCCAGGTGGACCAACTACACCCCCCATTATCTTCAAAGGGCGGTTCTCTCCTTCAATCCCCCTCAGCCCGGCTGCTCCCAGCTGGGTGAGAACTATAACTCCCATCGCCCACATCCTTTGGGCACTTTTCCCCCAGAGAGGCTTCCCCTCCCAGGTGGACCAACCACCCTTTCCATCCTCCCCAGAGGGGGCAGGTTCTCCCTTAGGGCCAGGCTGCTCCCAGCTGGGTGAGAACTATAACTCCCATCACCCACATCCTTTGAGTACTTTCCCAGAGAGAATTCCCCTCCCAGGTGGACCAACTACACCCCCCATTATCTCCAAAGGGCGGGTTCTCTCCTTCAATCCCCCTCAGCCCGGCTGCTCCCAGCTGGGCAAGAACTATAATTCCCATCGCCCATATCCTTTGGGCACTTTCCCCCCAGAGAGGCTTCCCCTCTCAGGTGGACCAACTACATTTCCCATCATCTCCAAAGGGCGGGTTCTCTCCTTCAATCCCCCTCAGCCCGGCTGCTCCCAGCTGGGTAAGAACTATAACTCCCATCGCCCACATCCTTTGGGCACTTTTCCCCCAGAGAGGCTTCCCCTCCCAGGTGGACCAACCACCCTTTCCATCATCCCCAGAGGGGGGCAGGTTCTCCCTTAGGGCCAGGCTGCTCCCAGTTGGGTAAGGACTATAACTCCCATCACCCAGCAAAGGGAGATTTTGTGACGGGGGAGGTGGCCTCATTTTGCCCCGCCCACTAGGAGCTGTCAAAGCGAGAGGGAGACCTGAGGGGGAGATTTTGGGGGGGCAGTGCAAAATAAGGGGGGGTCTTCCTCCTTGAGGACGCCCCCCCCACTTCCAACCCGGCGGGCGGGGGAGGGGAGGGTTGAAGCCCCGCCCCCTCCTCTTCCCTCCCACCTCTCAATGACGGAGGCCAGCAGCTGCGGCAGCTCGCGCATCTCGAAGGCCGAGTAGGAGGCCGACAGCAGCGGCCGCACCGCCACCTCCCAGCCGGGATCCCGCTCCGAAGACCCGGGCCCGCCGCCGACGCCCCCCGACGCCGCCATCTTGCCGCCGCCTCTCCTCAGTTCTGCTTCCAGTAGCGTTAGAGTTGCTGAGGCGAAGACACCAGAGGCCGGGAGAGAGCTTCCGGGTCGCGGGGGAAATGACGTTAAAGGCCGCTGCTTCCGGTTGAAACTCCGCCCCACCCCAAACGATACTGGTCTGCTCCCTGAGGGGGGAAAAATTAAAAAAAAAAACTGCCCTAACGAATAAACTGGACGCTTTTGTCTTTATTATCCACCGACATCCAGGCTCTGAGGAATAATTGGCGGCCTTCAAGGGGACAGCAGGTTCGCCTCACAGAAGCGCGCCAGAGAGACTTCCGGGACGGACGGCTAGAACGCCCCACGGCTATTTCCGACCGCTCTTCCGCCCCCGCATGGAAAGGAAGCCAAAGGAACTTAGGGAGCGCAGTATCGGTTTCCTTTCCTGACTAGGCGCGGAAGGGCGCTTGCGCAGAAAGGTGACTCAGCGACTTTCTGTGGAGTGCGCATCCGCGCATGCGCCCTTGCTCTGTAGGGTTTCTATGGGCGAAATACGAGCTTTAAAAGGGATTTTTTAAAAAGTTTAATCTCCTTGGATGTATTTTGAAATCATCCAACACAGGAGTTTATTAATATTAGAGAGAGAGAGAGATAAAATAACACATTAATGGTTTATAAAATTCAAATACATCTCTGGCTCAAAGAGCTTGCAATCTAAAATCTTTGTTATTTTATATACTCTTATATTTTTCATTTAATAAAGTCGATTAAAATAATGGTGTTTCTTAGGCAAGGGGTTGCAAGCCTGCATTTCCAGGGAAACCTGCCAGTTAAACACACCTCAAGAAGCAAATTCACTTTTATTTCTGCTGTGCCTGATCTGGATACAGGGGGAAATTGGGTCTCACTTCACATTCCCCCCCCCCCCCCGCAAATAGAAACACAAATTTCTACCCTGCAAACTCCAGATTTAGACTCTGCCCACGGTGACCCAAAACTCTCCTCAGAATAAATATAAATAAATGGACCGATGACTCTTAGCAAGCCACTCACTTGCTGTAAGGAAAAAAAACGAAACCCCCCCCCCCACAGATTCACGAAAAATGTTTCATTTAGAAAGTCAAACTTGCTTTTTTATTAATGAGCTTCAAGTAGTCCCATAACCCAAATCTGTGCTGGCCCAAAAAATTCAATATAAATTAAGAAACTATAAGACAAAGGGGGGAGAAAAAAGAGCCAATTAAGAAAGAGAAGTTTAAAAACTCAAATGCAGGGAAATGACAGATAGTCTCTCTTTGAAATTCCTTGCCGGGGACATTAAAGATTGAACAGGCTCACTTTTGCCCGGTTTATATCTTTTTTTTTTTCCAGATTCATCTTCTGCATTTTCCAAGCTGATGTTTCACACATCTCTCTCAAAAGGCTGGGTTTCCCCCCCGACCCCAGCCATTTTCTTCTGTTGAAAATCCGAAGGAAAGAGAGGACACATAGAGGACACAAACAGACTATGCAGAGAAATCTGGCTGATTCCTTAAATTGGCTAAAATGTCAAGGGGGAAGAAACAGGATGACAATGTTTTATCACGGCTTCAGGAGTCGAAAACGGTCGTCGTAAGAAAGTTCCACAGCAAAGCAGTTTTGCAGCGCAGGCGAATTGAAGGATAGAGGCGGGGGGAACCATTTTCAAAGCGGCTTCATTTCACAGAATCTTCCCGTTTCTCGAGAATTTCTCATTTTCCGCAATGAATTGGAAACGGGTTTGGGCAACAGGCAGCGCGGTTCCACAGTTCGTTCTTCTTCTAGGGGGAAAGGGGCAAGACACCCCTTCCCTTTTCAAATGAGGCTGCAACCCACCAGGATCTCCTCGCGGAGGGCTCGGCCGTCCACCCTCAAGGGAGGGTCTGCGTGAATCTTTCCCGTTACCGCCAGGCACGGTTCAGCAACTTGACCTGAGCCAGCCTCTTGGTGATCATGGTGGCAAAAACCAGGCCGAACAGCACACTGCTGATCAAGACGTAATCGTAATCGTCTTTGAGCACGTCAAACTGTTTGGAGGGGTAGACTCTGGTCTGGTAGATGTCTAACCCATAAGCCACCACCTGAAGGAGAGAAGAATAAAGAAACCTCTTACAATACTAGACAACACAGTATCAACAGTAGAGTCCTTCAAGTTTCTAGGTTCTATCGTATCTCAAGACTTAAAATGGGACAGCTAACATCAAAAACGTCATTAAAAAAAAGCTCAACAAAGAATGTTATTTCTGCGCCAACTCAGAAAGCTCAAACTGCCCAAAGAGCTGCTGATTTAGTTTATGATTCAGGAATGATTGAGTCTGTCATCTACATCTCCATAATTGTCTGGCTTCACTCGGCAACCCAAGAAGACAGACACAGACTTCAGAAGATAATTAGAACTGCAGAAAAAACAATGGCTACCAACCTGCCTTCCATGGAGAACCTGTCTACTGCACGAGTCAAAAAGAGGGCTGTGAAAATATCTACAGACCCCTCGCATCCTGGACATAAACTGTTTCAACTCCTACCCTCAAAACAAGGCTATAGAGCACTGCACACCAGAACAACTAGACACAAGGGCAGTTTTTTCCCGAATGCCATCACTCTGCTAAACAAATAATTCCCTCAACACTGTCAAATTAACTGCTAAGACCCTATTACTATTCTTCTTCTCATCCTTACTAGTACCTATCTCTTCCCACTCATGGCTATATCCATGTTGCTTGTATCTTTACAACTTATATTGTTTTTATGGTTTCTTAGTATGATTTGATTGCTTATTTGTTCCCTATGACTATCATTAAGTGTTGTACCTTTTTTAGCCGAGGAAAAAATGCTTTTAAAAGTTTTTTTTTAAAAAAAGCCTCTGATGATCGTGCGGCTCAGCTGGGATCGTCAGAGGCCGAAGAGTTTGTAGAAAAAATGCTTTTAAAAGCATTTTTTTTACAACCTCTAAGAAGTTGTAGAAAAAATGCTTTTAAAAGTGAAAAAAAAAAGTTGACCACGCCCACCCAGTCACATTACCCACCACCACCACCAAGCCACGCCCACAAAACACATTTTACATTTCACCACTGGTCTGTGGCATTTCTCAACCTTGGGAACTTTAAGAGGACTGGACTACACCTCCCAGAATTCCCCAGGCAGCAAGCTTTGGCTGGAGAATTCTGGGAGTTGAAGTCCCACCCCTCTCGAAGATGAAGGAACATTGGTCTAAGAAAGAAAAGCTCACCAGACAAGTGGACTCCAGGCCCGATGGGGCTGTGTAAATGCCCCTCATCCGAGAGATGGTTTGATTGTAGTTGATGAACCTCTCGGCGTGGATTTGCACATCCGGGGAGTAAGGGATTAGGTTTTCTTCCCTGAAATGAGCAGGAAACATCTCGGTCCCACATCTCCGTCCTAGCTTATTCTCCTTTTTTTTTTTTTTTTTTTTTTGCTATTGCGCCACTGCTCTTTGCAATTTGTAATAATTCTTACGCAACCTTACATCAGGGGTGAGGCAGCTAAGGGTTCGGGAGAACCTCTAGCTAAGATTCTGTGCAGTTCGGAGAACCCCCAAATCCCACTCCTGGCTGGCCCCGCCCACCTTTCCCAGAAGTCCCCACATGGCCCGTTTTGGATGCAGATATGTGGAGAGGGTGCGTAGAGGCTCGGGGAGGGCAAAAATCCTACCAGAAGTTCAGGAAAACCAAAACTCCAGACAGCCTCTGGTGCCTGGGGAGAACATTTTTGCCCTCACGGAGGCGCGAAAAATCTCCGGAGCCTGGGGAGGGCAAAAACGCTCTCCCCACCCACTATGGTGCAGAAGGCGCAGCCATGGGCGTGGCCACCCATGGCCATGCCCACCCAGCAACAGGGCAGAGAACCCCTTGCTAAAATTTTTGGAGCCCACCCCTGAGTTTTACAAAATCTTGGCCAGAGAGGTCTGTCTAAGGGGGGCTAAACCCCCTTCCCCAAATTCCTCACCTCGTTTGCTCTGTGGGGACTTCCGGCCGCCGCGGATCCATCAAAGCCTTGGGGAGAGACAAAATGGCTCCCGAGGGAAGACCGACTGCGCCCAAGAGAAAAATGGAGATGCTTTGAAATTCGGGGTGGGTGGGTGGGAGAGAGAAGCCGTTATTGTTGCAATAGATTTGTCGGGCAGGATAATGGAGGTTTTTTTGGTGTCTTTCTTTTAATTTGCAATTTTTAAAAAATGTTCTTGTCTAGTTTTGTTTCGCCTCTGGTTTTGTCGTCCCTCCCCCCGATTTTGTATTTTTAATCTTTGACATAAAATGTAACAAAATGAGGAAAAATAATAGAATCATGGAAGGGACCAGGGAAATCTTCTACTTCAACCCACAGGAAGCTTTATCCTATTTCACACGAATGGTTCTCCAATCAGGAGAAAGTCCTGTGCTGCTTCTCCTAACAAGGAGAAGGCAGAGGCACGAATTCGCCAAGGGAGAGCGAGTGACAGTTCGGAAAAGTTGCCAGCCTAGCCCATGGTTGCACGGTCTGAATTTGGCATCGCAAAGGACTGCACACCTGCCTAACCTGATCTTCCCAGCAGATCTAGAGGGCTCGATCTGCTCTGGCGTGGACCCACCGACTCTTCTGACCTAGGCTTTTCCCCAAACCACGAAGAAGACTCCTTGTCCCGACAAAAAAACCCTTTTTATTAAGTGACTGTGAATTCCTCTCATTCACATCCAGCAGAAGTCTTTCAAGGGAGAATTTACAGTCACAGACCTTATCTGGCTTGGAGAGCTGCCAGGCCGATATCTTCAAAACTTGGCAAGGAGTCATGAACCAATTAAGCGAACTAATTGCCTCCTGCAAACTCCACTCCCCTTTTGCTCCTCTTTTATTCCCTCTGGGAGGGGCCATTCATCGTCCAATTGTGGCTTTTCTCCTCAGTCGCCCCTTGTTCTTTAGCTGTTCCCTTCATCTGGCAACTCTGCACATCCACACACTGGGAACAGGCTCCAGCTGTTCCTCTGCCTCACTGATGTCTGCCTCCGAAGGCAGCTGATAACTGTCAAATGGCCCTGGCCCCCTCTCTGCCTCTGACGCAGAGCCCTCATCCGAGCCTTCTCCAGACTCCAGGACTGGCCCATGTTCCTCCCCAATGTCCTCACTGTCCGAATCCACAACACCGGCCTCCCCTCTGAAGGATCCTCAGTGTGAACCTGTGTGTGTAAGGCACACCGCCTGGCCTCCCTCTCCCAGCCCCCTTCCTTAACTCAGCAGATGGCGACTCGTGACGCCCCGCTCGGTGATGGTGGCTTCCATGGCACTGATGGCGGAGGGGAAGATGTAGGATTGTTGCAGCACCTGGGGCCAGTAGGGCCGATCCAGGGAGCTGAAGGCCGTGGCGTTGTATTGCGTGGTGCCCTCATACAGCTCCAGCACCGTGAACTCGTTCCGACGGGCCTTGGCGTTCCAATATAGGTACTGCGGGAGAGAAGGAGGGTGTCTAAAAATAAAGCCACATTTCTCAAGTCCCTGGGGTCTCTCTCTCTCATGCTGAAGCTTTGGGGGAGGGGCAAACTCTTACCACCACCCAGTTCTCCGAATGGACAATGTGCACCGGCCCCTCAGCCTTCTTCTGCACCGAAGAATGGATGATCCGGCCGGTGACGCCGTCAATCAAGTAGATCCCGATGAACGAACGCTCCGGGTGGGTGTCCGTGCTCTCGGTCACTACGGCCAGCAGGTTGGGGTTCAGCGACTGCGGGGGTGGGGGTGGGGGAGAGGAATGCAAAGCCCATCAGGCTTCCTTAGGCAAAAGGCTCAGAGTCATTGCACAAAGTGGGGAAGGGAAGAAGAAGGAGAGCGATAGGAGAAGAAGGGGAGGAGAAAAGGAGGAGGAGGGGAAGAGGAGAAGAAGAGCAAAACAGGAAGGAGAAGAAGAGAAGGAAAGAAGGAGTAGAGATGGAGGGAGGAGATGCCAGTGGCCAGCAGAGTTGGCAGCAGATTTGGACAGTGAGGAGGTTGGGAAGGAACCTGGGCCAGTCCTGGAGTCTGGGGAGGGCTCTGATGAAGACTCTGCGTTGGAGGCAGAGAGGGGGCCAGGGCCCTCTGACAGTTATCAGCTGCTTTCAGAGTCAGACATCAGTGAGGCAGAAGAACAGCTGGAGCCTGTTCCCAGTGTGCGCATGCGCAGAGTTGCCAGACGAAGGGAACAGCTAAAGAACAAGGGGCAACTCAGGAGTAAAGCCACAGGTGGACGATGAAGGGCCCCTCCCAGAGGGAATAAAAGAGGAGTGAAGGGGAGGTGAATTTGCAGGAGACAATTAGTTCAATTCATTAGGGTGAAGATCTGTTCCTGACTTCTTGCCAAGTAATTGCTGCTGCAGATATCGGCCTGGCCACTCTCCAAGCCTGATAAAAGTCTGTAGTTGTGTTCTCTCATGAAAGACTGACAACCGGGACTTTGCTGGGAGGAATTCCCTTTAATCTAAATAAAAGAGGTTTTATTGGGACAAGGAGTCGGCTTCATGATCTTGGGAGGCCTTCGTTCAGAACAGGAGAAAAGAAGGGGCAGGAGAAGAGGAGGAGGATAGGAGAAGGAGAAGGAGAAAAGGGGAGGAGAAGAAGAGGAGAAGAGGAGACGAGAAGGGAAGGGAAGGAGAAGAAGAGGAGAGGAGAGGAGGAGGAGGAGGAGAGAAGGAGACAGGAGAGGAGAAGAGAAGGAGAAGAGGAAGGAGAAAGGGGGAGGAGAAGGGACAGGATAAGAAGAGAAGGAGAAGAGAAGGAAAAGGGAAAGGAGAAGAAAGAGGAGAGGAGAAGGAGAAGGAGATAGGAGAGGAGAAGGAGAAGAGGAAGGAGAAAAGGGGAGGAGAAGGGGCAGGAGAAGAAGAGGAGGAGGAAAAGAGGAGGAAAAGAGGAAGGAAGGAGGAGAGGAGAAAGAGGAGAGAAGAAGATAGGAGAAGAGGAAGGAGAAAAGGGGAGGAGAAGGGGCAGGAGAAGAAGAGAGAGGAGGAGGAAAAGAGGAAGGAGGAGGAGAGGAGAAAGAGGAGAGAAGAAGACAGGAGAGGAGAAGAGGAAAGAGAAAAGAAGGAGGAGGAGGAGAGAAGGAGGAGGAGGAAAAGGGGAAGGAGAAGAAGAAGAGAGAAGGAGATAGGAGAGGGGAAGAGGAGGAAAAGGGGAAGGAGAAGGAGAAGGGGAGAAGGAGTTAGAAGAGGAAGGGGAAAAGAGGAGGAGAGGAGAGGAGAAGGGACAGGAAAAGAAGAGGAAGAGAAGGGAGCTTGTTTTCTCCCCCTCACCTTGTACAGGACACTGCGGTCACCCATCACTCGGCCTTGAGAGTGGACATGTTCGTTGGCCCGCTTCCCTTTCACCGTCACGATGCGTTGCAGATCAGGAGGGATGGTGACATCCCAAGTCTCTTCAGTTGCCAGATCCTGGAGTGGGGAGGGGGGGAGAATAGCCAGTGGGTCAAAAGCTGGTTCATGACTTGCAACCCTCCCCTCTAACTCCCCTCCCAGGTGCTCGTGCACTTTCTGGACCCAGAAAGGCCGGCAGTGACCTCCAGCAACTTAGCCTCTGCATTAGTGGAAGCTGTTTATTCCGTTCTCCTCCACCAACCTACTCCAAAACGTAACCTTATAACGTAACGTCTTGAATTCCTCACACCTTGCAAAATCGACTACGTATTTCCATTATACGTGCACCATAGTATGATGTGCTCCATCTTTACGACCATGTATTCTATGCCATACGCTAGCTAAAATAAATAAATGCTAGCCACAAATGCTAGCTAACATGGATGGATGGATAGATAGGATGGATGACAGATTGATAGATGTTAGATGGATAATTGTGTATATGACAAAGATGTTATGAGACAGATAAATAGGTGTGTATGTGTGTGTGTGTGAGAGAGAGAGAGATTGGATGGATGGATAGGACAGATGGATAGATAATTAAATGTGTGTGTGACAGATGATATGAGAGACAGATAAATTGATTGTGTGTGAGAGAGAGAGAGAAAGAGAGATAGGGTGGATGGATAGATAATTAGATGTGTGTGAGAAAGAAAGAGATAGGGTGGATGGATGGATGGGTGATGGATAGATAATTAGATGTGTGTGTGACAGAGATGATATGAGACAGACAGATAAATTGATTGTGTGTGTGTGAGAGAGAGAGAGATAGGGTGGATGGATGGATGAGTGATGAATAAATAGATTAAATAGATTGTGTGGAAGAGATGAGAGAGAGGGAGAGAGAGAGAGATAAGATAGAGATGGATGGATGGATAAGATAGATAGAGATGGATGGATGGATGGATAGATAAGATAAATAGAAGATAGAGATGGATGGATAGATGGATAGACAGACAGACAGACAGACAGACAGACAGACAGACAGACAGACAGACAGACAGACAGAAGATAGAGATGGATGGATGAATAGATAGGATAGGATAGGATAGGATAGGATAGGATAGGATAGGATAGGATAGGATAGGATAGGATAGGATAGGATAGATAGATAGATAGATAGATAGATAGATAGATAGATAGATGATAGATAGATAGATAGATAGATAGATAGATAGATAGATAGATAGATAGATAGATAGATAGATAGATAGATGATAGATAGATGATAGATAGATGATAGGGATGGATGGATGGATAGATAGTTGAGATAGATAGATAGATGATAGATAGATAGATGCTTGAAAGTCCAGTCAGACCAAAGCAACAGGACATCAAAGAAAATTTCCCTTCATCTAAAAAAAAAGAAGAAATCTTACGCCCCCCCTTCCCTCCCATTCACTGACAACCCCGCCCCCCCCTCCCCGCTTGGGAATCCAGCAGCCGTACCCTCCTCAGCCTCCGTCCCATCAGCTTCCCCCGTTTCTCATCTGCCAGATAGAAAGTGATGGAGGGGGCCATTTCTTCCAGCTGCCGCAAGACGTTCTTGGTGGCCGGGAAGACAGTCACCTGCCAAAAGAAGTTAAAGGGGGGGTGGGGGGGAGAGGGAGGAGCAAATAGGAAAAGCCTCTCCAGAAGAACCCTGCCAGCACGACACCCACCCACCAGCCCACCCGTTTCTCCCCCCCCAAGGCTGTAGGAAGTGGATGGGGGCACCTTGTACTCGTCGTCAATCAGGAGCAAAACTTTGGCGTAATCCTGGTCCATGATGGGAAGCAGGATGGATTGCAGGATGGGGCGGCTCAGCCTTGGGGGAGTCACCTGGCTCCACTTGCCGAAGATGGGGTTGAAGACGTAGAGTTTGCTGAGGCCCGACTCCTGGGGGGGAAGGGGAGGCAGCAGGGAGAGGTTGAGTGGAGGCTAAAACACCCTAGGCCACTGGTTCAAAATTTTTCCTTCCTCCGTGGGCCCCCTTTAAATACCTTTTTGTGGCCAGGGACCCCCGAGACTTAGCTCAAGATTTACCGTATTTTTCGGAGTATAAGACACTCCGGACTATTTTGGATGAGGAAAACAAGACAAAAAAAAAATCTGCCTCTGCCTCCCAGCAATTTTGTCTCCTTGCAGCAAACAGCAAACAGCCTGCTTTACTTTCAGTTTCGTTTTCAGCACAGCTTGATTAGCACAAGAAAGAAAAAAAATCTGCTCCCAGCAATTTACCTCCTTGCAGCAAGCAGCAGAGGCCCGCGCAGCAATAGGCAATGCCAATCCCGGCAGCCTGAAACAGCTGAGAGTCGGGAGGCCGATCCAACGCAATTAGGCTGTGCTGAAGCTGAAATGGGCTGTTTCTTCTTGCTGCTTGCTGCAAGGAGGTAAATTGCTGAGAGGCAGAAGCCAAAGGGTGGGGGCCGGGGCTACATTCGGTGCACCTAAATTTTCACCCCCTTTTAGGTAAGTTTAGGTAAATACGGTAAATCATGACATTTTTTTCCAAGCTTTTACGGACCCCCCTAGGGGACCACAAGTTGAGAACCACGGCCTTAGATCAAAGAGGGCTGCTCCCCTGCCATTTCTCTCCTCCCACCGCAAAGGACCATCAGCCTTTCTCTTCCACCCGGTCTCTTTAGCACTTAGCAATAGCACTTAAGACTTCTATACCGCTTCACGGTGCTTTTACAGCCCTCTCTAAGTGGTTTACAAAGCCAGCCGCTTGCTGTTCTGACCTAGGCTCCCTTAAAAAGCGGGAAGCAGAGTCTTGGTCTCGGCAAAACCTCTTTTATTTACACGACTGTGAATTCCTTTGGAAGGTTTGTCCAAACAGTCTTTCAGAGGAAGATTTATCAACACAGACCTTATCTCGCTTGGAAAGCTGCCAGGTAACTAAGTTTCCAAATTCAGTAGAAGGCAAAACTTGGCACAGAGTCTCTCAGAGACATGGAACAAATGAATGGTTTCCTGAAAAAGCCCCCTCCCCGTTCGCTCCACTTTTGTTTTTCCTATGGGAGGGGCCAATCACCTCCAAGGTGTGGCTTTATTCCCGAGTCAACCCTGCTTTCTGAGATGTTCTTGTCTTCTGGGAGCTCTGCGCATGCGCACACTGGGAACGGGCTCCAGCTGTTCCTCTGCCTCACTGCTATCTGCCTCCGACGCAGAGCCCTCGTCCAAGCTTTCCTCAGCCCCCAAGACTGGCCCATATTCCTCCCCAACCTGTCCGACTCTGCTGCCAACTTTGCTGGCCGCCAACGGGCTACAACACTTGCTCCCAACAATCTGGGTCCTCATTTGACCGACCTCAGAAGGATGGAAGACCGAGTCAACCTTGAGCCTGCTGTACCGCACTCTAACCGCTGCCCCACTGTGGCTCATTTCCTCTTCTACTCAGGAGAGAAGACGGGAGGGGAGGCACCCACCTTGTTCTTGACCAACAGGGTGCATTGCGGGGGGTGGGGGAAATGCGCCGTCGTCCTCTGGACCATCAGCTTAAAGGAAGAGCCGGGACGCACGTCCTGAAGGAACTGCTTCCATAGGATCGTCCCCGAACTGCTCTCTATTCCGAAAAGCTGGAAACGAGAAGGGGGGAAAAATATCCGAATTAAGCTGTCCTTAGGAGACACCTGGGATATCGAAAGGAAGAGGAGGAGGGGAGGGGAGCTGCCTGAGAACCACAAAGCCACCCTGGCGTTGAGACTCTGCCTGATGGGTTGAAGGTTTCCTCTCCTGGCAACCTGGTTTGAGGCCGTTTCAGTACAAAGCGAAGACTCCTATCGCTTTAAATTCAGATAACAGGACTGTCCCTTACGAGTGGTGCGTTGGCCTAGAAGGTGGAGCTCTCGCCTCACAATCGGGAGGTTGTGAGTTCGATCCTAGATAGAGGCAGGGTTTTTTTTTTAAATTAGATTTATATGCCGCCCTTCTCCAGAGACTCAGGGCGGCTTACAATGCGTTAAGCAATAGCCTTCATACTTTTGTATATTTTATACAAAGTCAGTTTATTGCCCCCGCAAACTGGGTCCTCCATTTACCTACCTTAGAAAGGATGGAAGGCTGAGTCGACCTTGAGCCTCAAACCTTGCAATAATTGCAGACAGCTGAATCTTTAATAACAGGCTATTAGCCAGTTGAGCTATCTGAGGCTATCTCTCTCTCTCTCTCTGGGCACACCCTGAGATTATATCTGCTGAATAAAACTCCGCACTGGTGACAAGAAAGGCATCCGGCCAGTAAAACACTCCGCTCCATTCAATTGCCCAGACTCTACCCCACAAGGCATTATGGGGTCGTTAAAGAGGATGACGATAAACAGGACTCTCCTTACGTTCTCTCTCACCATCGACGTGAGGAATAGCACCTCCCACCCGCAGGAGCAATCTACCAGGTTCTGAAGATGAGTGGAAGGTGGCCGAACTGCCGATGTGGCCGACCTCTCACCATCCGGCGCAACGAGCAACCACGGCCCTTCCCGCTCACCTTTCCAGAGGCTGTGGCGATCACAATCATCTTCTGCAGGTTGAATTCATCCCGGGCTAAGTTATCGACGTTGAACTCGTTCTTCGTCTGGCTCCGGGGTTTCCGGGCGTCGTAGAACATCTTCCAGAGATGAGCGGTCCAGGCCTGGAGCAGGATGAGCTGAGAGGACAGGCGTTTGAAGAACATGCCCAGGAGGCCATCTGGGAAAACAAGCAGCAGCACCGGGAACCACGATTAAGGAAAGGCTCCCGAGCAAAATTCTTCCTTCTTCCTGATGGTCCCCAGGAAGGGGGGAAAAAAAGCTTTCCAGTAAAATTTTAAGTTCATCCCTGAAAGGTGTTTTTACGAAAAGGCCTGGAAACTCATCAAAAGAAAAAAGGAGAAGAAGGAAGGAGAGAAGATGGAGGAAGGGGAGGAAAATGAGAAGGAGGAGGAGGAAGAAGAAGAAGGAATGAGGAAAAGAAGGAAGGAAGGAAGGAAAGAAGGAAGGAAGACAGAGGAGGAGGAGGAAAATGAGAAGAAGAATGAGGAGGAGGAAGAAGGAAGGAGAGGAAGGAAGGAAGGAAGGAAGGAAGGAAGGAAGGAAGGAAGGAAGGAAGGAAGGAAGGAAGGAAGGAAGGAAGACAGAGGAGGAGGAAAATGAGAAGAAGAATGAGGAGGAGGAGGAAGAAGAATGAAGGAGGAGAAGAAGGAAGGAAGGAAAGAAGGAAGACAGAGGAGGAGGAGGAAAATGAAAAGAAGAATGAGGAGGAGGAAGGAGAAGGAAGGAGAAGGAAGGAAGGAAGACAGAGGAGGAGGAGGAAAATGAGAAGAAGAATGAGGAGGAGGAGGAAGAAGAATGAAGGAAGAGAAGAAGGAAGGAAGGAAAGAAGGAAGACAGGAGGTGGAGGAAAATGAGAAGAAGAACGAGGAGGAGGAAGGAGAAGGAAGGAGAAGAAGGAAGGAAGGAAGGAAGGAAGGAAGGAAGGAAGGAAGGAAGGAAGGAAGGAAAGAAGGAAGACAGAGGAGGAGGAGGAAAATGAGAAGAAGAATGAGGAGGAGGAAGAAGAAGGAAGGAGAAGAAGGAAGGAAGGAAGATGGAGGATGAGGGAGAAAAAGAAGAATGAGGCAGAGGACAAAGAGGAAGAAGGAAGGAGAAGAAGGAAGGAAGGAAGGAAGGAAGGAAGGAAGGAAGGAAGGAAGGAAGGAAGGAAGGAAGGAAGGAAGGAAGGAAGGAAGGAAGGAAGGTGGAGGAGGAGGGAGAAAAAGAAGAAGAATGAGGCAGAGGAGGAAGAGGAAGAAGGAAGGAGAAGAATAAGGGAGGAAGGAAGACGAAGGAGAAGAAGAACGAGGAGGAGGAGAAGGAAGGAAGACGAAGGAGGAGGAAGAGGAGGAACAGGGAGAAGGAAGGAAGGAAGGAAGGAAAACGAAGGAAGGGAGGAAGGAGAAGGAGAAGGAGAAAAAAGAAAAACAATAATCTCTAATAAGAAGATGGAAGGTTTATTTCCAGGTTTCTGTGCCCAGATATCAGGCCCACCACGTGGGGCATCGTTCCAAAATCAGAAAACAGCCCCCGTGATCAGTGTGCCTCCCCTTCTCACACGCACACAGTACACACCCAAGCAAAACACGACACTGGACATGCCGGGTTACCTTGAATGGCTGATTTCCAGGCAGCAAAAAAAGGAAACGATTCAACGTTTTAGTCTTTGGAGGAGCGGAAAAAGCAAACAAACGAAGACACACAACACAAACCCTGAACACGCCTGTGGGCGTGGCTTGGTGGGCGTGGCAGGGGAAGGATACTGCAAAATCCCCATTCCCACCCCACTCCAGGGGAAGGATACTGCAAAATCCCCATTCCTTCTCCACTCCAAGGGAAGGATACTGCAAAATCCCCATTCCCACCCCACTCCAAGGGAAGGATACTGCAAAATCCCCATTCCCACCCTACTCCAGGGGAAGGATACTGCAAAACCCCCATTCCCACCCCACTCCAAGGGAAGGATACTGCAAAATCCCCATTCCCACCCTACTCCAGGGGAAGGATACTGCAAAATCCCCATTCCTTCTCCACTCCAGGGGAAGGATACTGCAAAATCCCCATTCCCACCCCACTCCAAGGGAAGGATACTGCAAAATCCCCATTCCCACCCTACTCCAGGGGAAGGATACTGCAAAACCCCCATTCCCACCCCACTCCAAGGGAAGGATACTGCAAAATCCCCATTCCCACCCTACTCCAGGGGAAGGATACTGCAAAACCCTCATTCCCACCTCACTCCAAGGGAAGGATACTGCAAAATCCCCATTCCCACCCTACTCCAGGGGAAGGATACTGCAAAATCCCCATTCCCACCCTACTCCAGGGGAAGGATACTGCAAAATCCCCATTCCCACCCTACTCCAGGGGAAGGATACTGCAAAATCCCCATTCCCACCCCACTCCAGGGGAAGGATACTGCAAAATCCCCATTCCTTCCCCACCCCAGGGGAAGGATACTGCAAAATCCCCATTCCCATCCCACTCCAGGGGAAGGATATTGCAAAATCCCCATTCCTTCCCCACCCCAGGGGAAGGATACTGCAAAATCCCCATTCCCACCCCACTCCAAGGGAAGGATACTGCAAAATCCCCATTCCTACTCCACTCCAGGGGAAGAATACTGCCAAATCCCCATCCCCAGGGGAAGGATACTGCCAAATCCCCATTCCCACCCCACTCTGGGGCCAGCCAGAAGTGATATTTGCCAGTTCTACAAACTGCTCAAAATTTCCGCTACCGGTTCGTCAGAACCTGCTGGATTTCACCCCTGCAACAATCCCAGTCCGATTGCAGTGGCCCGAATAGGAAAATGCTCCACCCAGCGATAAACTCCAGGCTTATTTTTCTCAGCCATTTTGGCCAAATTATTCTCTCCCCCCCCCCATCCCCCTGCCATCCCAATCCCTCCTTACCTGCTTTCTTCCCAAATTCGCCCTCCAGTTCAGCCTGGGCCCCGGTCAAGGGCAGGTCAACCATCTCCAGGCTAACCACCTCGGCCAGAGATTCCTCCCGGGTCCACCAAATTTTTCCTGCCAAGAGTAAGATTAAGTAAGAAAAAACAAAAAAAAAGTGATTTTTTTTTCCTTTTTAGCTATTGATGGAATCTCCCAGAGGGCAGAGCAACGGAGGAGGAGGAGGAGGAGGAGGAGGAGGAGGAGGAGGAGGAGGAGGAGGAGGAGGAGGAGGAGGAGGAGGAAGGGTTAACGAAGCTCTGGCCCACGTTGGGCCCGAGCAGAGGAAACCACGAAGGGAGGGGCACCCACTGTGCGCTCGGAGGGGTACCTGGCTGTTGCAGGAACAGGAGGAGGTGATCTTTCGTTTGCACCAAGGCACGGTACCCGACGGAGTCGTCCTTCTTTAAAAAGACCTGAATGAAGAGCTGCAAAGAAAGGGAAGAAACGGATGAGGAATGGAATGGAATGGAATGGAATGGAATGGAATAGAAGAGGAGAGGAGAGGAGAGGAGAGGAGAGGAGAGGAGAGGAGAGGAGAGGAGAGGAGAGGAGAGGAGAGGAGAGGAGAGGAGAGGAGAGGAGAGGAGAGAGAAGAGGGAATGGAATAGGAGAGGAGAGGAGAGGAGAGGAGAGGAGAGGAGAGGAGAGGAGAGGAAATAGAATAAAGAGAAGAGGAAAGAGAAGAGAAGAGGGAAGAGAAAAGGAGAGGAGAAGAGAAGAGAGAATGGAATGGAATGGAATGGAATGGAATGGAATGGAATGGAATGGAATGGAATGGAATGGAATAGAATAGAATAGAATAGAATAGAATAGAATAGAATAGAATAGAATAGAATAGAATAGAATAGAATAGAATAGAATAGAATAGAATAGAATAGAATAGAATAGAATAGAATAGAACAGAATAGAACAGAAGAGTTGGAAGGGATCTTGGAGGTCTTCTAGCCCAACCCACTCCAGAGAAATGGTTGTCCAATCCCTTCTTAAAAACTGTCCAATGTTGGAGCATTCACAACTTCCAGAGGCCAGTTGTTCCACTTATTAATTGTTCTCACTGTCAAGAAATTTCTCCTTAGCTCTAAGTTGCTTCTCTCCTTGCTTAGTTTCCACCCATTGCTTCTTGTCCTGCCTTCCGGTGCTTTGGAGAATAGCTTGACTCCCTCTTCTTTGGGGCAGCCCCTGAGAGATTGGAAGACTGCTATCATGTCTCCCCTGGTCCTTCTTTTCATCAAACTAGACCTACCCAGTTCCTGCAACCGTTCTTCATGTGTTTTAGCCTCCAGTCCCCTCATCCTCTTTCTTGCTCTTCTCTGCACTCTTTCTAGAGTCTCCACATCCTTTTTACATCGTGGCGACCAAAACTGGATGCAGGATTCCAAGTGTGGCCTTATAAAGCGGTATTAACACTTCCCGTGATCTTGATTCTATCCCTCTGTTGATGCAGCCCAGAACTGTGTTGGCTTTTTTGGCAGCTGCTGAGCACGGCTGGCTCCTATTTAAAGGGTTGTCCACTAGGACTCCAAATAAAAGGCATTCTCAAAGCCAGGGATGTTTAATTTAAAAGAATGCAGCGGAGGGGAAGGCTTGGGATCCCCAAAGCATGTGGGAAATACCCTCATCGAGCGACGGCTGCAGGCGGAGAACAAACCTCGCTCATCGGAAGAACTGTTTACCTGCTCAGGCTGGATGCTGCTTTTCTCCAGAGTGAAGGTGATGAGGGTGTCCAGAAGTCTCTGCCCAGTTTCAGCCAGGTATAAGTTGACAGTGTAGGACTGGGTGGGGCAAGAAAGCCCTTCCTGGAGGGAGAGAATGAGCAGAGCAAAATGGCCTTCTGTTTCTTTACAAGAATGGAAGTTACCGTACTTTTCGGAATATAAGAGGCACTTTTCCCCCCACCCTATAAGTGGGTGAAAATTGTGGTGCGTCTTATACACCGAATGTTGCCGAAGCCCTGGCCACCCGCCGGCCCCCACCCTTCGGCTATTTTTGTCCTCCGTACATCACGTTTTCGGCCTCCAGACGCCCCGTTTTTGGCCTCCATTCGCCGCATTTTCAGCCGGTTTCAGGTGGTGGGGATTGGCGGCGGCGGAATCAGCCGAAAATGCGACATGCAGTGGCCAAAAATGGGGCATGCGGAGGCCGAAAACGCACCGCGCGGAGGCCAAAAACACGGCAATCGGCGGAGATGTGCTTTGGCGATCCTCACAGCCTGGAACGGGTCTAAAACGGAGCATGCAGAGGCTGAAAAAGCAATACGCAGAGGCAGCAATGGGCTCTGGCTATCCCCGCAGCCTGGAACAGCTGATTGGCGGTATTTTGAGAGGCCGATCCAACCGCCAATCAGCTGTTCATGCTAAATCAGGCTGTAATAATGTGCTGAAACTGACCAGGCTGTACGCTGCAAGGACCTTAGCCAGATGAATACTGATGGATGCTGGTAGGCAGAGGCAGTTTTTTTTAAATTTCATGTATTCCTCCCCCAAAAACTGATATGCGACTTATACTCTGGAGCATCTTATATTCTGAAAAATACGGTCGCTGCAGGGAAGCGAAAAATTTTGGATTCAAACAACCACCCACCATTTCAAGCAGCCTCTTAAAATTTCTTTTTAAGAAAAAGCTGGGAACAACCGTTCGTCTCAAATTGTGTAGGATTTCCTGCATGAGTAGCAAATTGGAGTAGACGACCCCACCCCAGGTCCCTTCCTGTTACTCTGTTATAACGAAGATTTAAAAAGCCTCAGGCTTCCTTTACTATCAAGTGGGATTCAGAACCATTTAAAAATCAGAGGCAATGTTGTGGCTCCGTTGCCTGAGCCTGTGTCATCAGCAGATGCAGACTCTGAGAGTGAGGGAGAGGAGTTGGCAAGGCCTCCCTCTCCAGGACCCTCCTCTCTGGCAATGCCTCCGAAGGACACCCGTAGGGCAAGAGATAGGCCCAGAGCCAAGCACGTCCACGCAGCCACAGGTGGACAGTGATGAGGGTAATGAGTCTTGGCTGGATCCTCGGCAGCGTCGCAGGGATAAGCGCACGCAACAGAAGAAAAGGCGTGCCAGAGATTAGGCTGAGTCACTGGACCACACCCCACAGGGTATAAAAGGGGGTAAGGTAGCTATTAAGACTCTGTGACGGACAAAACTAACTACTATCGAGTCACATTGCATCTTTGGAAACAACATTATCGGCCTTGGATTTCTTTTACGAACTGGACAATTCTTGACTGTGGGTATTTTGTTTATTGATAAAAGTTCTTGGCAAGTAGCTACTGGGTGGCTGCCAAGCGTCTTATCGAAAGAATTGGTTGTCTGCCAGTTTATTTAACCCCTGGCTGTCTGTCTGTCTGTGTGTGTGTGTGACGGGGATAGAATAGGCAACAAGTTTTTTCCGTCATCCAGCATGTCCTTTCCAAATGGCTGCTTGAGATCCTGTATTGATGGCCTTATCAATTCTGCCTTTTTAACACAGAATCTTCCAGCACAGACAAGAATGGCGAACAGGCAGGAATTATTTATTAGATTATTATTTGCTCCCCAAATTCGCCAAGAGCCTCAATTCTTAGCATTCCTGCTGCTGCAACATAGGGATGATAAGAGGCCTCCCTTACAGATTCGTCGTAAAAAAAAAAAAAACCACACCCATTTCATGCATGGATATATATTTACCCCTTCGCCCTTGCATTCAAGGACAGCCGTCACCGTCTTCTCACCGGTAGTCGCAAAAGTCACAAGGCTGGCCTGGAGAAAGATGGTGAGAGATCAATAGTGAATGGATCACCCAAAAAAAAAAAAAAAATTGGGCCAAAATACACATGGGGTTAGAAAAGATGTTAG
Organism: Coluber constrictor foxii; assembly: GCA_038048745.1. Lineage (NCBI taxonomy): Eukaryota > Metazoa > Chordata > Lepidosauria > Squamata > Colubridae > Coluber > Coluber constrictor. The sequence continues at coordinate 18,522,556 of CM075974.1, forward strand.
GAAAGCATCTACAGTCGTGGCCAAAATTCCACGTTTGGGAAAAGTGTTATTTTCTAAAACTAGCTAATAACACCACTTTTTTGGGGGGGGGAGTAGTACCATAAAGTTATATATCAATGGAAAGATAATTTAATCAGGAATGTAATGCAATAACGTTTATGAAGGATTTCCTATTAGAATAGCAGTGACAGGATAAAGAAGAAAAGTGAAACATGTAGAAAAAGCTATATTATACCTTATGGTTCTTAACGAATGTATCTTTTCTTTTTATGTACACTGAGAGCATATGCACCAAAGACAAATTCCTTGTGTGTCCAATCATACTTGGCCAATAAAGAATTCTATATCTATCTATCTATCTATCTATCTATCTATCTATCTATCTATCTATCTATCTATCTATCTATCTATCTATCATCTATCTATCTATCTATCATCTATCTATCTATCTATCTATCTATCTATCTATCTATCTATCTATCTATCATCTTCTTTTTCTTTCTTTCTTTCTTTCTTTCTTTCTTTCTTTCTTTTTCTTTCCTTCTTTCATTATCTACCTACCTACCTACAAAAAACGATATCATAGAAAAAACGAGATATACCTTATGGTTCTTAACGAATGTATCTTTTCTTTTTATGTACACTGAGAGCATGTGCACCAAAGACAAATTCCTTGTGTGTCCAATCATACTTGGCCAATAAAGAATTCTATCTATCTATCTATCTATCTATCTATCTATCTATCTATCTATCTATCTATCTATCTATCTATCTATCATCTATCTATCTATCTATCTATCTATCATCTATCTATCTATCTATCTATCTATCTATCTATCTTCTATCTTTTTCTTTCTTTCTTTCTTTCTTTCTTTCTTTTTCTTTCCTTCTTTCGTTATCTACCTACCTACCTACAAAAAACGATATCACCATAGAAAAAACGAGATATACCTTATGGTTCTTAACGAATGTATCTTTTCTTTTTATGTACACTGAGAGCATATGGACCAAAGACAAATTCCTTGTGTCCAATCCCACTTGGCCAATAAAGAATTCATTCTATCTATCTATCTATCTATCTATCTATCTATCTATCTATCTATCTATCTATCTATCTATCTATCTATCATCTATCTATCTATCTATCTATCTATCTATCTATCTATCTTTTTCTTTCTTTCTTTCTTTCTTTTTCTTTCCTTCTTTCATTATCTATCTACCTACCTACCTACCTACCTACCTACAAAAATGATCACCATAGAAAAAACGAGATATACAAAAATGATCCCCATGTCAGTTAATCCTTAGCTGGGTAACCTTTAGCATGAATGACGGCCTTACAAGGTCTTCCCATGGACTGAACCAAGCCTTTGAGTTCTGCAGCTGTTGTAACGTGAAACTAAGATTGAATCATGGCTTCTATTAACTGGGTTTTATTGCTGGGTCGCTTCTGATTAACAAGTTTCTTTAATCAGCTCCATAGATTTTCAATTGGGTTAAGGTCTGGGCTATTCCCAGGCCATTCCAGCAGTGGAATAGGATTCTCTTGAAACTCCCCCCCAAAAAAGTGTGATTAGCCATCAAACCGTAAAAATATACTTTTCCCCAAAAGGTTTCCACAATTTTGGCCACTACTGTAGATCTGAAACCTGAACTTTTTTTATTAGGTATAATACCAGAAAACTTCAATAAACAAAGCGTATATTTCATATTTGCTGATTTCCAGCATTTTACGGGCTGATTTCCAGCATATTGTGTTTGGCTGATTTCCAGCATAGTCTCCTCCAAGGCTCCCACTCTTGTTTGGCTGATTTCCAGCATAGTCTCCTCCAACTCTCCCCTATTTATTTGGCTGATTTCCAGCATTTCAAACTATTTTCCAGCGTATTTCCTCCGAGTCCATCTAGCTGGTATCCATCCCACTTATTTTAATTTTCCCTTCATATTTGAATGTATTAATGAGGATTGTATTTCCTCAGCATTGCAAAAAAATATATGTAGAAATGCCACTAGATGATGAGATCATTAAGAAGATATTGGACTGTCAGAAATGGACAGACTTACACTGAAGATTAAACAGAAAGAAGACATAGAATGCTATCAAACATGGAATTTATTTTATCAATGGCTGGGAGGAAAAAAAGGGGTTAAGATTAGGAATATAATTTGTATTGTTACTGTTAAGCAAACAAAATAACAGAGGCAACAGGATGTTTATTAAGCACTAAATAAATGTAATAGTAGAAAATTTTTTAAAAAAGCACATGGATCACTTCACACAACACTCACAATATCCAGAATTCTGGAAGTTGAACTCCGCATATTTTAAAAGTTATCAGCATTGAGAGACACTGGTATAAAAGCATTGAGATTATCAAAATTTCACTCACTGGGCATTTATTTCCACCCAACCTGCCTGAGTGGGTCCTTAAAGGGGAAGAGTGGAGGGAGGTCAAAATTCAGGTGATCGCAAACTTCCCTTTTTGGTCCTCACCTGCGGGAAATTCCGAAGGAGGCTCAAGACGCCATGCCGATATTGCAAGAGAGCGAAGTGGGTTGGCGACAGACGCAGGAAGAACTGAGGCCGGGGAGCTCTGGCTGGGTTCGGCTGGGAGGACAGGATACGGGCCTCGGAAATGTCCGCAAATTCCAGGCCGAGAGACTGCAGGAAGGGAAAAAAAGAAGACCAGGCAGGTCAGTCAAGCTAGAGGAAGAGAGGAAGTCAACACCTGTATTGTGGCCCTCCAGTGGCCAGTGGAGCTGGCAGCCGATTCAGACAGTGAGGAGGTTTTGGAGAGGAACCTGGGCCAGTCCTGGAGTCTGGGGAAGGCTCTGACGAGGGCTCTGCGTCAGAGGCAGATAGGGGGCCAGGGCCGTCTGACAGTTATCAGCTGCCTTCGAAGTCGGGCATGAGTGAGGCAGATGAACAGCTGGAGCCTGTTCCCAGTGTGCGCATGCGCAGAGTTGCCAGACGAAGGGAACAGCTAAAGAACAAGGGGCGACTGAGGAGTAAAGCCACAGGTGGACGATAAATGGCCCCTCCCAGAGGGAATAAAAGAGGAGCGAAAGGGGAGTGGAGTTTGCAGGAGACAATTAGTTTGCTTAATTGGTTTGTGACTCTCATTGCCAAGTTTTGAAGATATCGGCCTGGCAGCTCTCCAAGCCAGATAAGGTCTGTGACTGTCAATTCTCCCTTGAAAGACTTTTGCTGGACTGTGAATGAGAGGAATTCACAGTCCCTTAATAAAAAGGGTTTTTTTGTCAGGATAAGGACTCTGCTTCATGGTTTGGGGAAGCCTAACTCAGAACAACCAGGACATTTTGGGGCAGTATAATTGTGCTGGCCACAGTTGAAAGGAACAGGCACTTCCCTGTTCAAGGATCGAGTTCCAGCTTGTTGCTCCATGGCAGAAAAAAAAATCAAGGAGAGATTTTGGGAAAGGGACTCAAGAAGAATCTCTCAGAGTGATGCGGTGGTCTCGAGGTGGACTATCAGATCTGGAAGCCATCTTGGGCATTGGATCTTCAAGCCTACCATTTACTGCTGTGGGAAACTGGGAGGGGAGGATTGTATGGAGCAGTGGAGATATGTAGTCAAAATAACATTCCTTTCTCAGAGAGTCAAGGACATCTTGCCCTGCACTTGGAGGGAGGGATGTGACTGGGAGGCATCTCCAGTTGGGACAGTGCTTTGATTGGACCATGTGACGGACCATGTGGGTACTGGGCAGGGACTTGGGACTTTTCTATGGGTGGGGAAAACCTGGAAGCATTCAGATTCGGGTTTTCCCAGGTGTGCCAACGTGACATCTCTAATAAAATAGAACTTTGAGGAATTTCTACCATCAGAGTTTTCTTTTGTTGGAGGTGTGACTTGGAACCCTGACACGGACCTCTCGCCTCACAATCAGGAGGCTGTGAGTTCAATCCTAGGTAGGAGAGGCTGATATTTTCTCTCTCTGGGAAAAATGAGCGTGTGTGTGTGTGTGTGTGTGTGTGTGTGTGTGTGTATAGCCATATTTTTGTGAAATCTCATTCACTAGTTTCTAGGCTTTCTCAAACATTAAAGCCGCATTTTGCTGTCTGTTTGAAGATTTAGGAGAGACTGAAATAGATCTATTTCTGGCTTATTTGCCTTCTTCAGCCAGCCATGCCCCCTTTTTTGACTCCACCCTGTAACAGGCAAATATTTATTTTATTTTGTTTTTGTAAGTTTTTTTGTGTGTTATTCTTTATGCCAGGATTTTCCTACATAAATCAAGATGTTTCATAGCCATAGTTTTGTGAAATCTCATTCACTAGTTTCTAGGCTTTCTCAAACATTAAAGCAGCATTATGCTGTCTGTTTGAAGATTTAGGAGAGACTGAGATAGATCTATTTCTGGCTTATTTGCCTTCTTCAGCCAGCCATGCCCCCTTTTTTGACTCCACCCTGTAACAGTCAAATATTTATTTTATTTTGTTTTCGTAGGTTTTTATGTGTGTTATTCTTTATGCCAGGATTTTCCTACGTAAATCAAGATGTTTCACAGCCATAGTTCAGTGAAATCTCATTCACTAGTATCTAGGCTTTCTCAAACATTAAAGCAACATTTTGCTGTCTGTTTGGAGGTCTGGGAGAGACTGAGATAAATCTATTTCTGGCTTAGTTGCCTTCGTCAGCCAGCCACGCCCCCTTTTCACTCCGCCCTGTATATATATCTGCTGATTAAAACTCCGTACTGGCAACAGGAAGGGCATCCAGCCAATAAATCACTCTGCTCCATTCAGTTGCCCAGACTCCACTCCACAAGGGATTATGGGGTCATTGAACGACAAAGTTAGAAAGTCAGCTTTGCCAAAATGGACAGGCCAGCTCGTTTCTGGACCCCTCTCACCTGTAGTGGAACTTCCTTCATCTCCTCCTCTGCCTCCAAAGACAAGGTGTAAAGGGACTGGGTGGCTGGGTTCACACACATCAGTGTGGCTTCTTCCACGATGTTGCAACTCCCAGCTAAATTCCTCAACCAGGGAGCTGCCACCCTGATCTACGGAAAGCAAAGAGATGAATCTCAGGCCAGCAAAGGCAGAAAATTTAACGCTCTGCTTAAAGGCACAGGTGCATCCAAAATACTGCCGTTGTCGTAATTTTACCGTTAAGAGAAACATTTTTTTTGGCAAGATTACAGTCTTCCCTTCCCTCTCTTCCCCCCACCCCAGCCAACCTGGCGAAGGAAATCCCGCTGAAAACCAAATTCTCGCTTCACCTGTCTCGTCATTTCACCATCCTCAACGCTGAAAGTCAGGATGCTGAGGTGGCTCTGTGGAGAAATTCCGACCACGTGAACCACGCCTGTTCCGTGGGAATAGACCAGCTGATACTGGACCGTCTCGCTGATAAGGAAAAGCAGGCGCGAATTAGCATAATCGTGTTGTCTTGTTTTAAGCCGTCTTTCTCACGAGGCGCTAAACTCCTCAAATTTCCGGGCCAAAATGAAATCATTGTTAAGGATTGATATAAAATACGCAGAACAAGAGAGACAGCTCTGAATATCAGGCCCGGAAGCCATTTTTTGCCTTGGGCCTTCAGGCCTGCCACATTTAGTACTGTGGGAAACTGGGAGGGGGGATTGTATGAAGCTGGGGAGATACGTAGTCAAAATAACATTCCTTTCTCAGAGAGTCAAGGCCATTCTGCCCTACACCTGGAGAGGTGTGGCTGGGAAGCATCTCCAGTTGGGACGGTGCTTTGACTGGATGACGTGATGGACATGTGGGTGTAGGGGAAGGGACCTGGACTTTCTTTTGGGTGGGGAAAACCTGGAAGCTTTTCAGATTCGGGTTTTTCCAGATGTGCCAATATGACATCTCTAATAAAATAGAACTTTGAGGAACTTCAAGCCTCGGAGTCTTCTTTCATTGGGGGGTGTTCCTTGGAACCCTAACACTGAAGACATTTAAGGTTACTTGTTTACAATCCGTAAACAGTCCTTGTTTAGTGACAATTGGAACTGGTCATTCAGCTGACAAGCGGAGCAGTCACTAAACCGAAACCGTAACTGTGCTTACGATCTTAACTCGGCTTCCTTTTTCCTGCCCAAGTTACGTTTGTAAAGTTCAACGTTCCTTTTCCTATCACCGTTGCGATTGCGAACGGTCGCTAAATGAGGCAGTCCCTAAACAAGGGCAATCTGTAACCTACTGCCTGTCGCGGAGAAAAACTTAACCGAAGTGCAAAGAATGCGCTAACACAACAGAATATTTCTGCTATATAAAAAGGAATAGGGTTACGGTTAGGATTAAAGGCTGTTGTGTTTTTATTTTTTTAGACACCGAATCAACTCACCTTTCTGGCAAATGTTCCATCCATTTTTGGTAACCGTTGGAGAGAGAATGGAGAAGGAGGGAGCTTTTCTTCAAAACGGCCACATACTTCACAGCGTCTTGGACTCCCACCAAACTAGCCACCTGAAAGCTTAATTTAAGAATTTTTTTTAAAAAAATGGATTTCTTTACTCATTATTTAAACTAATCCTAATTTAGAATAGAATAGAATGACAGAGTTGGAAGGGACCTTGGAGGTCTTCTAGTCCAACCCCCTGCTTAGGCAGGAAACCCTCCACCACTTCAGACAAATGGTTATCTAACATCTTCTTAAAAACTTCCAGTGTTGGAGCATTCACAACTTCTGGAGGACAGTTGTTCCATGATTAATTGTTCTCCCTGTCAGGAAATTTCTCCTTAGTTCTAAGTTGCTTCTCTCCTTGATTATTTTCCATCCGTTGCTTTTTGTCCTGCCCTCAGGGGCTTTGGAGAATAGCTTGACTCCCTCTTCTTTGGGGCAGCCCCTGAGAGACTGGAAGACTGCTATCATGTCTCCCCTAGTCCTTCTTTTCATTATCTTTATCTTCTTTATTTTTATCTTTACTTGATTTGTATACCGCCCTACTCCCGAAGGACTCGGAGCGGTGAACAGCCAAACAATAAAAATACAGAAATACAAAATTTAAAAAAGCAGAATAAAACTGAATTAAATAATTTGGCTCAGACAAATTTAGAACACCCCAATCATTTAAAAACCGATTAAAATTTGCATAATTAAAAAAGGGGGGAAAGATTAGGCGAGGACCGCCTGATGGAATAAAAAGGTCTTGAGAACGCGACGGAAGATACGCAGATCCGGGATTCTCCGTATCTCCGACGGGAGCTCATTCCAGATAGTAGGTGCCCCCACAGGGAAGGCTCTCCCCCTGGGGGCCACCAGTTGACACTGTTTGGCCGACGGCACCCGGAGGAGCCCCTCTCTATGAGAGTGTACCGGCCGGTGGGAGGCTATTGGTGGTAGTAGGCGGTCCCGTAGATAACCAGGTCCTAAGCCATGGAGCGCTCTAAAGGTGGTAACCAAAACCTTGAAACGCACATTAAACTAGACCTACCCAGTAACTGCAACCGTTCTTCTTCATATGTTTTAGCCTCCAGTCCCCTCATCCTCTTTGTGGCTCTTCTCTGCACCCTTTCTAGAGTCTTCACATCTTTTTTTACATCATGGCGACCAAAACTGAACGTATTCTAAAAGACTCACCTGCCAGGGTCCATCAAAACCTCCCAGTTCAGGCCACCAATGTTCGTTTCCCAAGAGCGCAGGAGACGTCCCCCGTTGGAGACCGTGATGGCATCTGCAGAAAACAGGCGTGGAAAATTACAGTTCAGCGTGCTTCATCCTCTGTGGGATTGGCCAAGTTAAACCGTTCCCTTCCGGGATTTTTCTCAAATGCTGAAAACGGGTCTTTTCGGAGGCGTTTTTTTCAACTCGCGAACGCAAATCCCAAAATCAAGACACGACGTTACGGTAAGTCCTCGAATTGCAACCATTCATTTCGCGACCGCTCGAAGTTACAACGGCGCTGGGAAAAGTGACTTGGGATGATTGCAGCCTCCCCCGTGGTCATGTGACTAAAATTCAGGTGCTCGGCAGCTGACTCGCGTTTTTGATGGTTGCAGTGTCCTGGGATCACCTTTTAACAACCTACTGACAAAGTCAGTGACGAAGCCAGATTCACTTAACAACCTTGTTACTAAATCGCTATGGCGATTCTCCGTCATCCAGGTCATCAGTTGTCCCAAAGGCGCTTGACTTCCTGGTTTTTCTTTGAAGACGGGTCACTTCTCATCCAAGAAACTTTCTTCAGCGCTGACTTGGACGGTGGGGAAGGGAAGGATTTCTACTCTTTGCAGACAAGCTGGTCATTTGGGGAAACAAAACAACCACTTCACAAACGCATGGCTCAACATAAGAGAACGAACCCATCAGGAAAAAAATCAGCAGTCCATCTGCATTGAAGACAAAGGACACTCTTTTGAAGACAGCCAAGTCCACGTTTTGGACAGAGAAGGACCGCTGGTTTGAAAGAGGGGTCAGAGAGGCCATCTATGTCCAAATTAAACATCCCTCTCTCAACAGAGGGGGAGGGATACAACACCAGTCTACAACAGAGTCCTTTCCACAGTAACAAGAAGGCTCCACAATCATTTGCACCACTCAGGTGATTCTGAGGACAGAGACACAGCTCCAGGTGGCCTCAACTGCTCTCTCGAAGGATGCAAATGACCAGCTGTCTGCAAGGAGCATCACTCCTTCCCTTCCACACCATCCAGTCAGAGCCGAAGAAATTTCTTGGATGAGAAGCGAAACATCTTCAAAAGAAAAACCAAGAAAGTCCGGTTGCCTCTTGAAAAAAAAAGGATCTTTGTGACAATCTTGTTACTAACTTAACAGTTGTAGTGATTCAACAACTAGAATAGAGTAGAGTAGAGTAGAGTAGAGTAGAGTAGAGTAGAGTAGAGTAGAGTAGAGTAGAGTAGAATAGAATAGAATAGAATAGATGGAATGGAATGAAGAAAAACAGAAATAGAATAGAAATAGAAATAGAATAGAAAAGATGGAATGGAATGGAATGGAATGGAATGGAATGGAATGGAATGGAATGGAATGGAATGGAATAGAATGAAAAGTAGAGTAGAGTAGAGTAGAGTAGAGTAGAGTAGAGTAGAGTAGAGTAGAGTAGAGTAGAATAGAATAGAATAGAATAGAATAGAATAGAATAGAATAGAATAGAATAGAATAGAATGGAATGAAGAATAGAATAGAATAGAATAGAATAGAATAGAATAGAATAGAATAGAATAGAATAGAATAGAATAGAATAGAATAGAATAGATGGAATGGAATGAAGAAAAACAGAAATAGAATAGAAATAATAGAAATAGAAATAAAATTAGAAATAGAATAGAATAGAAAAGGTGGAATGGAATGGAATGGAATGGAATGGAATGGAATGGAATGGAATGGAATGGAATGGAATGGAATGGAATGGAATGGAATAGAATAGAATAGAATAGAATAGAATAGAATAGAATAGAATAGAATAGAATAGAATAGAATAGAATAGAATAGAATAGAATAGAATAGAATAGAAATAAGAATGGAATGGAATGGAATGGAATGGAATGGAATGGAATGGAATGGAATAGAATAGAATAGAATAGAATAGAATAGAATAGAATAGAATAGAATAGAATAGAATAGAATAGAATAACCGAGTTGGAAGGGACCTTGGAGGTCTTCTAGTCCAACCCCCTGCTTAGGCAGGAAACCCTACACCACTTCAGACAAACTTGAGGCAAGAAAGGTTGTAAAATGGAGCAAAACTCACTTCACTGTCTGACAAGAGAAAATTTTGGCTCAATTGTGGTCTGCCTATAGCGCCCACATGGAGAAAGAGTGAGGGCAAATGGGAAATGAATACCTGTTCTGCCCCAGCTACGGACCCCAAAGAATGCAGCACACACACAGTCTGTACAAACCTTCGTTTACTAAATTAAATCAGTCTTTTTCAAACAAAGGCTGTTCATGAACTTTCTTAACAGCCTACAAGGATCCAAAGAATAAATAATCGTAATCTTACTAGGGTTGGCAGAAAGCCCAGAAGCCATTTGCAGAGAACTAAGATCAAGACGCGAAAGAGAGTGAACGAAGTTGTTCCCTGCAAATTGCTTCAGTCGGTGTTCCTCCTTAAATAGGCTAAGGGAGTGGCCAATTAACCCCCCAAGCCTTACTATTGAGGAGATCTCCTCCTCCTGAGGAGCCACTCCTGCCTTTTGGCAGCCCTGCGCACCCGTGCATCGAGAAGAGGCTCCTCCTCTTCTTCCTCTTCACTTAAAGGAGCTTCTGGAGGTTCTGAAGGCCCTGGCTGAATCCCCGCCTCTGGCACCACATCTTCTCCAGCCTCCTCACTGTCCGACTCGAGTGCCAGTTGCACAGGCTGCTGGTGCAGCACCACACCAGCCTCCTCACTGTCGGAATCAGCTACTAGCTACACAGGCCGCTGACGGGCCACACCACCACTAGGATACCATCCTCTTCCTCACCTTGCCCGTGGATCAGCATGGCATCCACCGCCCCTTCAGGAGTCCCTTTGTCCACATGTCGCCACACTGGAGGGGAGGAAGAAAAAAAACCCAGATCAACCTTTTAAAAAGGCCTCGCGCCCACACCAGAGGCAGCACTCTTCCTCATTTGGGGGGGGAGGCCCTTTCGCTTCCCCCGGGAGACGCTCTAGGCACGGAACCCAAAATAACACGCACGGATTTCACCGCTGCGGGAGTTCAGGGCAGCCACCACATTCTCCTCCGTAGCCACAATCAGCTTCTTGGAGGCGGGGGAGGCTTCCAAAAAGGCGAATTTGAGCTTCCCGACGTACTGCTGCCGCCTGCAAAACATGGAAAGAAAAATGGCAATTTCGCACGCTTCCTGCAGTCGTACATTGAAATAACCGGGGTTGGGTGGGGGGGGGGAATGTTAAGAGATATTCTCCTCATTGAAAGGGAAATACGGGGTCCCGGGGTGCAACCCTCGTCTTTGTTCCTCATTGGCCACGATAGTCCTGCCACCACCACCACCCTCCTCGACTTCTATTTATTTGTAAAATTTATTGGCTTGCCCGTCTTACAACAGAACGAGGGTGAGCGGCTTACAACCCTAAAATCTTAAATACCGGTAAGATTATACACCCGACTCACTCCACAAAGCACAAGTCTCCCCCCCACACTCCCCAAGGCAAATTACATTAGCTCAGTGATTTATTTAGCATACGGCAAATAACACTAGCACTGATGAGACTACCTAGTAGGGTCATGAATCGTCTCCAAGACAGCAGCCAAGTTCGGAGAGCATCAAGAACCCCCCCAGTCCTTCTCTTCCTCCTCCACTCTATAAATACTCCTCCCTCCTAGCACTGATGATATTATGGTACTTAGTTGGGAAATGAAACATCTGCTAGAAAACCACCCAGCTCCGAGACCACCAAGGACCTCCTGGTCCTCCTCCTCCTCCTCTCTTCATACTCCACTCCCTTCTAACACTGATGAAGTTACCTAGTTGGGTCATGAAACGTCGGCAAGAAAACAAGGAAGCTCAGAAGCACCCGGGACCCTATAGTTCTCCTCCTCTTCCTCCCTGCACATCCCAAACCTCCTAGCATTGGTTATTTTGCCTAGTTAGGGTCATGAAAACCTCTGCAAGGAAACAAGGAAGCTAAAAGAGCACCAAAGATCCCTGAGCTGCAAATCTATCTATCTATCCACCCTTCCTTCCTTCCTTCTGTATTTCCAATTCATTTCCTTCCTTCCTTCCCTTCCTTCCTTTTGTATTTCCAATTCATTTCCTTCCTTCCTTTCCTTCCTTTTGTATTTCCAATTCATTTCCTTCCTTCCTTCCTTTTATTTCCAATTCATTTCCTTCCTTCCCTTCCTTCCTTTTGTATTTCCAATTCATTCCCTTCCTTCCTTCCTTCCTTTTGTATTTTCAATTCATTTCCTTCCTTCCTTCCTTCCTTCCTTCCTTTTGTATTTTCAATTCATTTCCTTCCTTCCCTTCCTTCCTTTTGTATTTCCAATTCATTTCCTTCCTTCCTTTCCTTCCTTTTGTATTTCCAATTCATTTCCTTCCTTCGTTCCTTCCTTTTGTATTTCCAATTAATTTCCTTCCTTCCTTCCTTCCTTCCTTCCTTCCTTCCAATTCATTTCCTTCCTTCCTTCTTCCTTCCTGTCTCCCTCCTTCTCTTCTTTTCCTCCCTCCCTCCCTCCTTTTTTGGTACTAGCACTGATGAAGTTACCTAGTTGGGTCATGAAACTCTGCAAGAAAAACCAGCCCACACAAGAGAGCACCGAGGACCCCCCCACCCCCCTCATCATATCAACCCTGAGCTGCAAATATTCTCCTTTTATGATCAGCCCCCGGCATATAAGCTCAGAGAAAGCCAGCTGCCTTCCACCCCCAGAAGTTCCCCCTCATTGAAAGCCCAATTTGGGCCACGTCTGGATGTTATTTTTTTTTTTATCCAAGCCACTAATCACCCTTCTTTTCACCCTCCCACCTCATCCCACCCCCCGCAATAAAGCAAGCAGCAGCGCCCTGCATCCTTTTCTAAAAGTGGCGGGGAGTTCCGCAGGCCAACCCAGACAGCGCTGCCCTTTTCTTAGATGGCTCAAGTGGCTAAGACGCTGAGCATTTTTTCTTTTTTTGGTCGATCAGGTTCGAATCCCAAGTACAGGTCCTCCTGCGTGCGAGCAAAAAGGGGGTTGGACTAGATGACCTCCAGGGGTCCCCTTCCCCACTCTTGTTACTGAGGGAGGTGTGAAGAGGCAGGGCAAGCCGGTCTTCACCCACCAGTCGAATTTGCCCACTTGGTCCTCGTAGACGGCGCCCGCCGGCGGGGGAAGCCGAGAAAGGAGCAGCAGGAGCGACAAAACGAGCAGCGGCGGATGGACGGGCGCCGCCATGACGACCCAAAAGGAGACAGGGAGCCGGAAGAAGAGGAGGGGGAAAGAGGGGGGGGGGAAAGAAAGCCTCCGGTATCCCATCAGGCTCTGCGCTAGATCATAGAGACGAGATATAAAACTTTTCTGCTCCGGCTTCCGGTCTGTAGAGCTACGAATGTTGTAGAAGTGACCTTGATTGAAGGGGAAGGGATGGGGGTTAAAAAGAATCACAGGGCAAATCTCGCTTTAGAACTGTCTTTCCTTGTTATATCTAAGGCGGGAATATTTTTTGTAAAAAAAGGAAAAATAAATAAAAACCAAGGGAGAAAATCAAACTAGAAGAATAATAATCCATAGATCTATAGTGAACCTCCCATCAGGCACCGCGCGGGAAAGGCCCCCCGCCACCTTAGCGGCGAAGGACCCGAGAGGTAGCGACGACTATTGTCCGATTGGGGGGGGGAAACAAAACGGAAAATTAATAAAATTAAAACGAACCGAAATTTAAAAAAAATATTATAAAGAAGCTAACAAGCCTTGTTTTCCTGTGAGGGCTTTTTGTTTTATTTTTTTCCTCCCTCGGGAAATCAGGCGCTGCCGTGGACACCTTCCTCCTTCCCGTCGGCCACGCGAGGCTCCGCCCACCGCCGCTGCCCAAGGAAGCTGCACGTGGTTGGCCGCGATGCCCAAGTCCAAGCGGGACAAGAGGGGTGAGTGGGGGGGAGGAATACGGGGGGGGGGAAGATTTTCCATCTGGGTCAGGGGTCTCTCTCTCTCTCCCCCCCATAAAGAGGGGGGGGTGCAGGGGGAATCCCCTTTGCTTTTGCACAACCCTATTTATTTGCACAACAACCTTGCCAGGTAGGCTGGGCTGCAAAAGAAGAGGGGTGAGTGGGAACGGGGGACCCTCCCCCTAGGGGTCGGGGTCTCACTTTCCCCCCCCCCTTTCCAGGCTTTTTCTCCCCTTCCCCCCCCCCCCAAAGATCAGGGGGATCCCCTTTGCTTTTGCACAACCCTATTTATTTGCACAACACTCCTGCCAGGTAGGCTAGGCTGCACAAAACCACTTCCTGCGCCAAGAAAGGGGTGAGTGGGGACGGGAGACCAACCCCCTCCCAGGGGTCAGGGGTCTAACTCCCACATCCCATCTTTCCTTCCTTCTTTCCCATCCCTCCATCCATCTCTCCTTCCTTCCTATCTTTCCTTCCTTTCCATCCATCCATCCATCTCCTTCCCTCGCTCCCATCCATCCCATCTTTCCTCCTTTCTATCCCATCCATCCATCCATCTCTCCTTTCCTTCCTTCCTTCCTATCCATCCATCCATCCCATCTCTCCTTCCTCCCTATCTTTCCTTCCTTTCCATCCATCCATCTCTCCTTCCCTCGCTCCCATCCATCCCACCTTTCCTTCCTTCTTTCCCATCCATCCATCCATCTCTCCTTCCTTCCTATCTTTCCTTCCTATCCATCCATCCAACCAACCTATCTCTCCTTCCCTCGCTCCCATCCATCCCATCGTTCCTTCCTTCTTTCCCATCCATCCATCCAACCCATCTCTCCTTCCTTCCTTCTCATTCATCCATCCAATCCATCTCTCCTTCCTTCCTTCCTATCTTTCCTTTCTTTCCATCCATCCCTCTCCTTCCTTCTTTCCCATCCATCCATCCAACCCATCTCTCCTTCATTCCTTCCTTCCTTCCTTCCTAACTTTCCTTCCTTTCCATCCATCCCTCTCTCCTTCCTTCTTTCCCATCCATCCATCCAACACATCTCTCCTTCCTTCCTATCTTTCTTTCCTTTCCATCTCTCCTTTCCTCGCTCCCATCCATCCCATCTTTCCTTCCTTCTTTCCCATCCATCCAAAAACCCATCTCCTTCCTTCCTTTCTTTCTTTCCTTCCATCCTTTCTTCCCTCTCTCCCCTGCCTGTCCCATTGTCCTTGCACTCCAGCGCAATTTCCAAATGAAACTGCAACCGCGTTTTCCGAACGTTCCCGAATGGCATACTGAACCCGTGTCTTTCTTCTTTGCAGTCTCCTTAACCAAAACCACCAAGAAAGGTTTGGAAGTGAAGCAAAATCTAATCGAAGAGGTAAGCAAGGTGGTAAGCCAGCTGTTGAGCAATCGTTTCGTTAAAGGGGTTGTTTTGTAGGATTTTGTTAATCTCACCAATATAAGAAAGGATTAAATGAACGTATTTGTAATTAGCTATAGCAGCGTCAGCTAAATTTTCTCTTCTGGGGGAAAATCCTGAAGTTTGGGCCCGTGAAACTTCCTCAAGACAGAAAATTTGGGGTAAGGAAAATCAAAAACGAAACCAACCGCCAAATCCTTTTTGTCTTTAGCTACGAAAATGCGTGGACACCTACAAGCGTCTCTTCATCTTCTCCGTTGCCAACGTGAGAAACAACAAACTGAAGGATATTCGTAGTGCTTGGAAACACAGCAGGTGAGTGTGTTTCTCTCTTGCACAGACTTGCCATTTCTGCTTCTAAAAATGAACAAACCTCTGGGGTAACCACCCCTTTCCTCCCTACAGTAGTGGCCAAAATTGTGGAAACCTTTTGGGAAAAGTGTATTTTCTAAAACTAGCTACCCTGTTTCCCTAAAAATAAGCCCTCCCCAAAAATATTTAAACACAGAGCTGGAAATCAGGTAAGATGGCAAGAGGAGGCCCGTCTTGCTCCAGGAGCCCCAACTTAATAAGACATCCCCAAAAATAAGGCCAAGTGCTTATTTTGAGGTTTAAAAAAAAATAAGACCGGGTCTTATTTTGGGGAAAACACAGTAATAACACAACTTGTTTTTGGAGTAGTACCATACAATTACATATCAATGGAAAGAGAATTGAATTAAGAATGCAACGCGATAACTTTTATGAAGGATTTGCTGTTAGAACAGCAGTTACAATACAAAGAAGAAAAGTGAAACACGTAGAAAAAACGAGATAATGATCTCAGTTAATGTCAGTTAATCCTTAATTGGGTAACTTTAGCACAAATGATGGCCTTACAACGTCTTCCCATGGAGAGAACCAAGTCTCTGAGTTCGGCAGCTGTTATCATGTGAAACCAAGATTGAATGATGGCTTCTATTAACTGGGTTTTATTGCTGGGTCGCTTCTGACTAACAAGTTTCTTTAATCGGCTCCCTAGATTCTCAACTGGATTAAGGTCTGGGCTATTCCCAGGCCATTCCAGCAGTGGAATAGGATTATCTTGAAACTCCCCCCACAAAAAATGTGGTGTTATTAGCCATCAAACCTCAAAAATACACTTTTCCCCAAAAGGTTCCCACAATTTGGGCCATTACTGTATATTCCATTAAATTCTCTGAAACTTTCAGAGAATTTAATGGAATATACAGTAGCGGCCCAAATTCGTTACAGCCATTCAGATCATTACATGACGAGCTTCCATTTATTTAAATAGAAAAAGCAGAAACGAGATATAGAATACCGGAGCTTTTGACATTTCATTAGAATTTTGTTTTTCCTTCTTATTCCAGGATATTTTTTGGGAAAAACAAAGTGATGATTGTGGCCCTGGGTCACAGCCCTTCGGATGAATACAAGGACAATTTGCATGAGGTAAAAGCAGCAGAATTCTAAAAAAAAAACAGTCTCACTTCACTCGCCTGTGGCTGCTGTATGAAGCAGACCCTTCCCCTTAGACCTGGGGGATCTCAGTATCCTGAAACCCCCCCCCCCCCATCCTCACCCTGGAGAAAAGTCACTTAATCCCCTGGTCTTTCGTCCTTTTAGGTCAGCAAGCATCTGCGAGGGGAAGTGGGCCTCCTTTTCACGAATCGCACCAAGGATGAAGTTATAAAGTAAGGGGTCTTTTTTCCCAAAAAATCCAGCTGAAGATTTCAACAAGGAAAAACTGGATTTTTTGGGAGGGATTTCAGCTTTTAGTGGAAGCTTTTTGAGAAGAGCTGTGCCCCATTATCCAGAGGTGGTATTCGGCTGGCTCAGACCGCAAATCGCAAATGGGCCTACCCACCTGCCCTGGCTGTATGCTGTCCTATTTAGGCACATTTTTGAGGCTGGGCGCATGTGTGAGCAAACCACATGGGCGGACCAGGGGTGTGTATGGCGATCCGATAGTAACATAATGTGAAACCCACCGCTGCATGGTATCCCTTGCCCTTCTAACCAGCTTGGGAGCTGCCCCGTAACTTGTTTTTTTTTTTTAAGCCCCAAGACAAAATAGGGTAAATTGCAGAATTTCAGTCTGAATTCTGTGCCGTTTCTGCTCACGGAAACAAAATACAACTTAGAAGAGAGATGATCATCACTTTGCAGTGATAATAAGCTTAAAAAGATTTTAGCGGGTTAATTTTAGCAAGGGGTTTTAAATTTGGGGAAGCCAAAATGGATTTAATTGCGTTTTAAGTTATTTTTAACTTTCCTACTGTTTGTATTTTAAATTATGGCTGTTCACCGCCCTGAATCTGTCAGGAGAAGGGCAGTATACAAATTTAAGAAGTGAAATGAAATGAAATGAAATGAAATGCAGTAATTGATGGTTAGTTGTAGAATAAGTTGCTCTGTATTCCTGTTTTTAGCCACCTGCACTCACCTTCCCTATAGCGTTTCTTGGAGAGAGAAAAAATAGGTAGTTTTTCCTTCCACCTTTCTCTCCTCACCTCTCGCTGTCCAGGGGTTACTACAGGAAGATGCAAGAACAGAGTTGCTAGTCCCTATGAATTTTCAATTCTACCCCTCTTTTTTTTTTTCTTTTGCAGGTGGTTTTCCCAATTCAGAGAAACCGATTTTGCCCGGGCTGGTAACAAGGCCACCTTCGCAGTCAATTTAGATAAGGGACCCCTGGAGCAGTTTTCCCATTCCATGGAACCTCAACTGAGACAGCTCGGATTGCCCACAACCCTGAAAAAAGGTTGGGAACGTAATCTTGAAATAAACATCGGCTGGGTTTCATTCTCCGGCAACCTCCCTTCATTTTTCTCCTGGTTTTTTTCCTTCCCCCTCCCTTTCTTAGGCGTAGTGACGCTTCTCTCCGATTACGAGGTTTGCAAAGAGGGGGACATCCTGACCCCAGACCAAGCTCGCATCTTGGTGAGTGACCGGCTGCAGGCGATCCTACTTTCTTTCATAGCTGCGTTTTTCCATTAGATTTCCCCTATATTAAAGAGAGGTGGAAGGGACCTTGGAGGTCATCTAGTCCAGCCCCCCTCTCCCAGGAGACCCTACGCCATTTCTGGCAGATGGCAGTCCAAGTAATGTCTCGAGTAATGAAGCTCCCACAACTTCCGAAGGCAACTTCTGTTCCATGGGTGGATTGTTCTCACTGTTAGAAAAATTGTCCTGATTTCTAGTTGAATCTCTCTTCCATCCATTATTCCTTGTCTGGCCTTCGGGTGCTTTAGAAAACACCTTGACCCCCTTCCTCCTCTCTGTGGCAGCCCCTCAAATATTGGAAGACTGCCCTAATGTCTCCCCTGGTCCTTCTCTTCACTAGACCAGCCGTGCCCAGTTCCTGCAACCGTTCATCGTATGTTTTAGCCTCCAGTCCCCTAATCCTCTTGGTTGCTCTTCTCTGCACTTTTTCTAGAGTCTCAACATCTTTTTTATAGTCTGGTGACCAAAACTGGATGCAGGATTCTAGGTGTGGTCTTACTAAGGCTTTATAGAGCGGTGTTAGTACCTCTCTTGATCTTGATTGTATCCCTCTGTTAATGCGCGCACCCAAACCCCCAAAATGCAATGTGTGTGCGGCTTTGTGCATGCACAGCTGAGACCCGACAACCCACTGGCTGGTGGGAGGCGTGCATGCATATACCTGTTCGCCATCACGGCCCTAGTTCTTCGATCCTGAAGCTTTGAAGTTCGTTTTCTGGACCGCCAGGGAGCTGCTGCTGCTACTACTGAAATCCAGAGGCCTTCCCGATTTTATTCTGTTACTTTTTAAGACTTTATCAACGCGCACGAAACGATTTTCCCGTTCCGAGCGCCGTGACTTGAGACCGTCGTGCTTTTTAATTTCAGAAACTCTTTGGATACGCCATGGCCGAGTTTAATGTGATGATCAGGAGCGTGTGGGATGCCGAGACGGGAGAATTTGAACAGCTGGAGACCCCCACCGAGGAGGACCCTTCCGGAGAGATGGAGGAGGAAGAGGAGGAGGAAGATGCAAGTAATGAAGAAAACTAGGGCAGAAGAAAAACCTACGGACTTGGGTTTTTTAAGAGTTTCGTAACTCATGCTCTCTTCTTAATGGAGGACTGAATAATAATAATACTGTCATAATATGACTATAAAAGAATGTGTGTGTGTATATATATATATGCATATATATATGTATATGTATGTATGTATATATGTATGTATATATTTATATATACTCTGTGTGTGTGTGTATACATATATATGTATGTTCTTTTTAAGCCAGGTTTTTCCTACATAACCAAGATTTTTTGGAACCATAACTGAGTGAAATCACAATTCATTACATTCTGGGTTCTTCTCTTCATTATGGCTGCAAACAGATTTTAGTAATGCATTGTGGGAGACCCAAATAGCTATTTCTGGCTCATAAGCCATCATCAGTAGGCCATACCCATTTTTTATATTCCTCCCTGTAAAGGCATAATATCTATTTTCTTATTTTTGTAGGTTAATGTGTGTTCTTCTTTTTAAGCCAGGTTCCTAAAAAAATAAGAAAATAGATATATATGTGTATATATACATATACATACATATACATGTATACATATATATACATATACATACATATATATATATGTATACCGCCCTGAGTCCGTAAGGAGAAGGGCGGTATATAAGTCTAATTAATAATAATAATATATGAGAATGTCTGGGGACGCAGTGGCTTAATGGCTAAGACACTGAGCTTGTCGGTCAAAAGATTGGCAGTTCAGCAGTTCGAATCCCTACGTAACGGGGTGAGCTCGCATGACTTTTCCCAGCTTCTGCCAACCTAGCAGTTCGAAAGCACGTAAAAAACGCAAGTAGAAAAATAGGGACCACCTTTGGTGGGAAGGGAACAGCGTTCCATGCACCTTTGGCATTGAGTCATGCCGGCCACGGACGGACCACGGAGACATCTTTGAACAGCGCTGGCTGTTTGGCTTTGAAACGGAGATGAGCACCGCCCCCTAGAGTCGGGAACGACTGGCATATAGGCGCGAGGGAAACCTTTACCTATATGAATGGCTATAAAATCTATAAAAAGAACTTACAGCGTGTTCCATTGTCTCTATAACTGGTTAAAGTAGTTTGTGGAACCCAATAATTCAACATTTAGATTCGTGTCTGCAGCAGGTGCCGTTTTAATTCCACTTTACCCAAGAATGGAGACCCCACTCTGCCCCTTGGCCACGCCTTCAGCGGAAGTAGTTGGGGCAGTCATGGGCCGTGAGGTGCCAGGCTTTCTCGAAGGCCTCCACCACGCTCGGGACGAGAGGCCCCTCCTCGCTGGAACGGAGATTTTCCTGCAACTGGTCCATGTTGGACATGCCAATAATCACAGCGTCTCCGTATTTCTCCTGAGGAAGGGAAGCGAGGAATAAACTGCATGAGCAGCCGGATCGAAGAGGAATAAAAATCATGCAAGGAGAAGGATTTGGGTTGAAAATAGAAGGCATTGCTTTTTTCATCACCCCACAGAAAAACGTTAAGGCAATCTGAAACTTTCCTCCACTATAAAGACAGATTTAGTGGAGGAAAGGCCAAAAGCTTGCTCTTAAAAACCTCACTAGTTTTTGTTAGTTGCGAAGTTGTGTCCGACTCATCGCGACCCCATGGACAAAGTTCCTCCAGGCCTTCCTGTCCTCTACCATCCTCCGGAGTCCATTTAATCTCACACCGACTGTTTCAGTGACTCCATCCAGCCACCTCCTTCTCTGCCGTCCCCTTCTTCTTTTGCCCTCCATCGTTCCCAGCATGAGGCTCTTCTCCAGGGAGTCCTTCCTTCTCATTAGATGGCCAAAGGATTTGAGTTTCCTCTTCAGGATCCGGCCTTCTAAAGATCAATCGGGGTTGATCTCCTCTAGGACTGACCGGTTGGACCACCTTGCAGTCCAAGGAGCTCGCAGGAGTCTTCTCCAGCACCAGAGTTCAAAGGCCTCCATTCTTTGGCGCTCAGCCTTTTCTTATGGTCCAACTTTCACAGCCATCCATTGCAACTGGGAACACCATCGCCTGGACTATACACACTTTTGTTGGCAGGGTGATGTCTCTGCTTTTTAGTAAGCTATCTAGATTTGCCATGGCTTTCCTCCCCAGGAGCAAGCATCTTTTAATTTCTTGGCTGCAGTCCCCATCTGCGGTGATCTTGGAGCCCAGGAAAATAAAACCTATCACTTCCTCCATTTCTTCCCCATCTGTTTGCCTGGAATTGCCATGATCTTAGTTTTCTTAATGTTGAGTTTCAAGTCAACTTTTGCACTCTCCTCCTCCACCCTCATCAAGAGGCTCTTTAGATCCTCTTCGCTTTCTGCCATTAGAGTGGTCTCATCGGCATATCTGAGGTTGTTGATATTTCTCCCGGCAATCTTAATTCCAAATTATGATTCATATATCCCCTCCTTTCTCAGAGACGTCCCAAATATGCTTTTTCTAGAGGCTAACTAGCTTTCTTGGTGGTGGTTTTTTTTAAATTTTGAATCAAGCTGCCAACAGCCAAGGACCTGTTGTTCTGGTTGAAGTTGGCATAAAGCAGTTGGCCAGAGCCAAACTCACCACTGGCTGGCTAAATTCATGGCCTCATCCGCCCATCCTTCACGCGGGGGGGAGCGCAAGAAGGACGGTGAGGTGAGGCTCATCTTCTCCAGCTGTCTCCTCCTCATCTCCCGCTCAGTGGTGCCTTGTTTTCATCCTTGGCTGTTGGCAGTGTGTTTCAAAGGAAAACCCAGAAAGTTTTTCTGGATTGAAAAATCCACCTTTGGGACAACCATGACTGAGGATCTCCACGGACCAGGAGTCAACAACCTGTGTCTCTGTAGCCCGCATGTGGCTCTTTCACCCCTCTGCTTCAGCTCCCTGTCACTCAAAATACGCATCACAACCAACACCCACCAGCATGCGATTTTTTTGAGTTTTTCAACCTCCTGGTAGACCAACCATGGATAAATCCAAAAAAAGAAAAGTTTCAGAAGAAAACAGAAGGTTTAATTCGACGACATATGCTAGTTTTGTGGCCGCTCAAGAAACAGTCAAGCACGGGAAGGGTTTTGTGGCTCCCGGTGTTTTCTTTTCAGTGGGAAACGGGTCCAAATGGCTCTTTTGAGTGTTTAAGATTGCCGGATCCCGTCCTAGATCAATAGAGCAAAGGCTCATTTCTTAATATTATTTCCAGGAGTTTGACCTTACCTGCAGTTCTGAGTGATGGTAGACCCAGCGCAGGGCAGCAGAGGTCAAAGTGGGAGGATCTGCGCCATATGCTTCACGGAGGGCATTTTGGATCAAGGACACTCCTTCAAAATGGTGTTGCTTCCAATATCTGGGGTATTTAAAACACACACACACTAATATCTCACCCAGTAGTAAAATGCAATTTTTTTTTTCCCTATCAGTTATGTGGGTGTGGCTTGGTGGGTGTCATGTGACACTGGGCGTGGCCTGAACAGGTAGTAAAAAAATGGTTAAAAAAAGTTTAAAATAAATTCAGACAATCTGCTATGTCGCACGATTGTTGGAACTTTTTTTTTTACACTATTTTTAAAGGATTTTTTTACTAGCTATTATCCGAACCGGTAGTAAAAAAATGCTTTAAAAAAGTTTAATATAAGTTCAGACGATCAGCTGTGTCGCGCAATCGTCAGAAATTTTCTTTTACTTTTTTTAAAGCATTTTTTTACTAGCTATTGCCTGAAACGGTAGTAAAAAAATGCTTTAAAAAAGTTTAAAATAAGTTCAGATGATCAGCTGTGCCACTCGATCCTTGGAACTTTTTTTTTTACTATTTTTAAAGCATTTTTTACTAGCTATTGCCCGAACCGGTAGTTAAAAATGCTTTAAAAATGTTTAATATAAGATCAGACGATCAGCTGTGCCGTGCGATTGTCAGAACCTTTTTTTTTTTACTTTTTTTTAAAGCATTTTTTTTTACTAGCTATTGCCCGAACCGGTAGTTTGAAAATACTTTTTAAAAAGTTTACAATAAGTTCAGAAAATCAGCTGTGCCACTCGATCCTGGGAACTTTTTTTTTTACTATTTTTAAAGCATTTTTTTACTAGCTATTGCCCGAACCGGTAGTAAAAAAATGCTTTAAAAAAGTTTAATATAAGTTCAGACGATCAGCTGTGTCGCGCGATCATCGTAACTTTTCTGTTACTTTTTTTAAAGTATTTTTTTACTAGCTATTGCCCGAACCGGTAGTTTAAAAATGCTTTAAAAAAAGTTTAAAATAAATTCAGACGATCAGCTGTGCCACTCGATCCTGGGAACTTTTTTTTTTTTACTATTTTCAAAGCATTTTTTTACTAGCTATTACCCGAACCGGTAGTAAAAAAAATGGTTAAAAAAAAGTTTAAAATAAATCCAGACAATCAGCTGTGCCGTGTGATTGTGGGAACTTTTTTTTTTACTTTTTAAAACATTTTTTTTTACTACCGGTTCAGGAGAACAGTCCCGAACCGGTAACATTTCACCCCTGATCCCATCACTTTAAATTTTTTTTTAAAAAACCCCAGTGGCCTGGCCTAAATAAACAGTAGAAGCAGAACTAAAACAATTTAGCAGAAAGGACGTAATAACAGAAATAGCAGAAAGGCAAACGATGAAAAAAACTTCCGGATATAAGCAATCCTCGAGTTAACGTTCATTTAGTGATCATTCAACGTTACAGCGGGGCTGAAAACTGACTTGTGACCATTTTTCACACTTACCGACCACTGCAGCGTCCCCAGAGTCACGGGATTAAAATTCAGACACGCGGCCGTCGGTTCATACTTACGACGGTCACGTTCTCCCTTTTGCAACCTCCTGGCCAGCAAAATCAATGGGGGGAGAAGCCAAATTCACTTAACAACCGTGCGACTTAACCATTGCAGCGGTTCACTTAACAACCGTGGTATGGTAATGGCTGTGGTGCGTAGCAACAGAAATTCTGGCCAGAAATTGTGATCGTAAGCCGAGGACTATTGGCATCAGTCTTTTCCAACCAAAGAGCCAATCTCCATTCACTACCATTCTTTGGGTTCAAGATGCTAGTCCCTTCTGCTATGTTGTGGCCCTTCAGCGGCCTGTGTGGATTGTAGCTGGTTTCAGCGGCCTGTGTGGATTGTAGCTGGTTTCGACAACGAGGAGGCTGGTGTGGTGCTGCGCCAGCAGCCTGTGCAGCTGGCGCTCGAGTCGGACAATGAGGAGGCTGGAGAAGAGGTGGTGCCAGAGGCGGGGATTCAGCCACGGCCTTCAGAACCTCCAGAAGCTCCCTTAAGTGAAGAGGACAAAGAGGAGGAGCCTCTTCTCGATGCATGGGTGCGCAGGGCTGCCAAAAGGCAGGAGTGGCTCCTCAGGAGGAGGTCTCGAGAATAAGGCTTGGGGCTAATTGGCCACTCCCTGAGCCTATTTAAGGAGGAACACCGACTGAAGCAATTTATAGGGAACAACTTTAGTTCACTCTCCTTCATGTCTGGATTCTCTGCAAATTGCTTCTGGGCTTAGTAAGATTGTGATTATCTTTGGTTACTTAACAGCCTTTGTTTTGGAAAAAAGACTGAGTTATTTTTGTAAATTAAGCTTTGTACAAATTTAGTGTGTACTGTATTCTTTGGGGTCCGTAGCTGCGGCAGAAAACTCACCGGTCCCGGTAGACTCTGGCCCAGTCATTCCCAAAAAACCTGCCCGTTGGTGGTTGACTTAAGTCTTTGTCTTCGTATTTGTATTTTCCCGTCAGGAGCCCTCCTGTTCAAAAAACATCAAAGTCTTTAAAAACACAGACATGGTTAGATAAGATACAACAAAGTATTGATTTGAAACCTGAACTATTCCTGTTGGGGATTTTACCAGAAACTTATAGTAAAGAAAATGTATATTTGATTATTCAGGTTAATCACTGCAGCCAGAATAGTATTTGCACAAAACTGGAAAAGTGAAGAGATCCCCTACAGAGGAGAACGTGATTGGGAAAATATTAGAATGCGCAGAAATGGATAGGTTAACACTGGCAATCAAAGAGCAAGAACGAATGGCATGCTAGTTTATGTGGGAGTTATTTTATCAATGGTTAGAGAGCAAATATAAAAGTTAGAAATAAAAGCAGATGCGTGAAATCTAGAAATGTATTCGTATAATTAATAGAGTTTAATAAATTAAGAAGAGGGTTGTTAGAGTATTAGCTATTTGAAGCATCGGTGTTCTTCCTAAGAGTAGATTAAATAATGAACAAGGTTGTATATTCTAATTATGCACAAATTATTTGCGCCCAGATGACACAAAGATGGATGTTTATTTATCATTTAATTTAATTTATATGCCGCCCTTCTCCGGAAACAGGGTGGCTTACAATGTGTTAAGCAATAGCCTTCATACTTTTGTATATACCTGCTTAGTAGGGCTTTTGCCCCCCCACCCAAGCAGTATTCTTTTTTTATACAAAGTCATCTTATTGCCCCCACAATCTGGGTCCTCATTTTACTTACCTTGAAAGGATGGAAGGCTGAGTCAACCTTGAGCCTGGTGGGATTCGAACTTGCAGTAATTGCAGGCAGCTGGTGTCACTTTAACACCACTTAAGCTGCTGCACCACCAAGGCTCTTGGTGTATTTTTTTTTAAATTAGATTTATATGCCGCCCTTCTCCGGAGACTCAGGGCGGCTTACAATGCGTTAAGCAATAGCCTTCATACTTTTGTATATTTTATACAAAGTCAGTTTATTGCCCCCACAAACTGGGTCCTCAATTTACCTACCTTAGAAAGGATGGAAGGCTGAGTCAACCTTGAGCCTCGAACTTGCAATAATTGCAGACAGCTGAATGTTAATAACAAGCTATTTAGCCTGTTGAGCTATCTGAGGCTTAAATTAAATTAAATTAAATTAAATTAAATTAAATTAAATTAAATTAAATTAAATTAAATTAAATTAAATTAAATTAAATTAGTTTGTATTAAATTTAATTTAATTTTTTAAAAAAAAGAAACATCAAAGTCTTGAGATCAGCCACTTAAATGCCCATCATCCTTTCACCCGTCTTGCAATTCCACAGGTAAAGCTTTAGGGTATTTTTATAAAAACTTCCTCCCCATTCCGTACCGGCTAGAGGATTGTAAGCGTAGAAGCTGATTCCGAAGTGCCTGAGACAGGGGAATAGCTCCTTCTCCACCTGCCGCGTGGTCGCATTGTACATGCCCTGGGTTCAAACGGGGGAAAAAATAAATAAATAAATAAACCCTTCAGACTTCACCCAAACCAGGACAAAGAAAGAATCGCTCTGCGATTTTCGCAGCCGCCGATCGCAAGCGGCTCGGCGAATCGGCCTCGCTCACCTGATACACCGTTGGCAGCAGCCATTGGTGGGCGTTGCAAAGGGTGCAGATTTCCGCCACCTCCCAAGAGGCGTAGTTGGACAAGCCGAGCGCTTTGAACTTCCCCTGTCGAGGGATAAATCAATCATCCCGTCAATTTTTTTAGGTCGTCTTTTTAAGTATCTGCTCACAGGCCATCAAACAAGATGATGAGGGGACCGGAGGCTAAAATATAACGATGGAACGGTTGCAGGAACTGGGCACGGCTAGTCTAGGGAAGAGAAGGACCAGGGGAGACATGAGAGCAGTCTTCCAACATTTGAGGGGCTGCCCCAGAGAGGAGGAAGGGGGTCAGGCTGTTTTCCAAAGGAACCGAAGTCCAGACAAGGAATAATGGATGGAAACTGAACAAGGAGAGATTCGACCTAGAAAGAAGGAGGAATTTTCTGACCGTGAGAGTAATCAACCTATGGAAGAGAAGTTAACCTCAGAGGTTGTGGGAGCTTCGTCCCTGGAAGCTTTCAAGAACAGTTTGTTCAGAAATGGTGTAGGGTTTCCTGCCTAAGCAGGGGGTTGGACTAGATGACCTCCAAGGTCCCTTCCAACTCTTGTTATTCTATTCTATTCTATTCTATTCTATTCTATTCTATTCTATTCCATTCCATTCCATTCCATATTTCGTATTTTCCTTTCCTTTCCTTTCCTTTCCTTTCCTTTCCTTTCCTTTCCTTTCCTTTCCTTTCCTTTCCTTTCCATTCCATTCCATTCCATTCCATTCCATTCCTTGTTCTATTCTATTCTGTTCTGTTCTGTTGTTCCGTTCCATTCCATTCCATTCCGTATTTTCTATTCTATTCTATTCTATTCTATTCTATTCTATTCTATTCTATTCTATTCTATTCTATTCTATTCTATTCTATTCTATTCTATTCTATTCTATTCCATTCCATTCCATTCCATTCCATTCCATTCCATATTTTCTATTCTATTCTATTCTGTTCTGTTCTGTTCTGTTCTGTTCTGTTCTGTTCTGTTCTATTCTATTCTATTCTATTCTATTCTATTCTATTCTATTCTATTCTATTCATTCCAATTTTTTTTAAAAAATAATTATTTTCTTTAAAAACAAAAACAAAAGAAAAATTTCCATTTTACACCAGTTTATATTTCCCCCTCCCTCACATATTCACCTATTCATTTTTGTGGTTCCCTTATATATATTATATGTACTACTCCTTACTTATTATACATACTATTATATCCCTGTGTTTCTTTACATATATTATATATTTAATATCATTTTGCTGATGTTTCCTGATTTCTAGATCATCTCTGTTAACATGTTTTCTCGTTTGTTATTCCTGTCCTCTAACCATACCGTTTTTCCCACATTAAGTAATATTCGGGTTTCATCTTTTCCTTTCCTTTCTTACATCAATTTATCCATCTCCATTCAGTCCAAAATTTTCCTTATCACCTCCTCGCCTTTTGCTTAATTCAAAATTAAGCAAGGAGCCTGAATCGCTCAGCAGACTAAAAGCATTGTGATTAACACCAGATGTCTGCAATTACTGTAAGTTCAAATCTTACCAGGCTCAAGGTTGACTCAGCCTTCCATCCTTTCTAAGATAGGTAAATTGAGGACCCAGTTTGTGGGGGCAATAAGCTGACTTTGTAAAATATACAAAAGTATGAAGGCTATTGCTTAACGCATTGTAAGCAGCCCTGAGTCTCGGGAGAAGGGCGGCATATAAATCACATTTTTAAAAAAAATTCTTATTCCTATTTATATTGTCGTCGGAATCAAGGGCACCGAGCCCTCTGGCTGAAGAATGGGGGGCTGTAACCCCAACACTGACAGAGAAAGAGTTCGCACACTGCATCTGTCAGGAACTACAACCACTCTGGGTCAGACCAGATGGTCTCTGAGGATCCCTCCAGTTCGCTTCTGTACATCGAGGAGAGAGAGGGGGCATCTAGCCTGGCGGAGGGAGCCTGGCTGCCCTCTGTCACCCAAGGTTTTCCCAGCACCCACCCACCCCCTGAACTCTGTACCTCTTTGTGAAGCTCATTGCAGGCCCGCAGCGTCTCTTCCACGGGGGTCTCGTGATCCGGGGCGTGGAGGTAGAAGAGGTCCACACACGGGAGCCGCAGACGCTGAAGGGACTCGTCCAGCTGGGAGCGGACGCTCTGAGCCTTCAGGGTTTTGCCGTCCCACGGATTGGCCTTGGTGGCTATTTTAACTGAGGGGGGGGGAAGGAGGAGGAGACATTTTTGGAAGAGCAAACTCAAGAAGGAAAAGAGAGAGACCAATGACTCTTCCGATACACTTCTCCTAAGCCTGGAGGTTCCATCGACCGACCTACTCGGGAAGGCGGTAACTTCCAAATTGCACGAAGAGCCCAGACGGATTAAAATGAAGGTGGTTTCTGGAGAAGCAGATATGAACGAATTTCACGCAGTTGGGGCCCTACTTCGTACAATCTGGAAGCTTCCGGCCATCTTGAGCAGGTCGATGGAACCTCCCGGCTTAAGAGCAGTCTATCGGAAGAGTCGTTCCCCCTCATTTGCAGCACGGTTCACGGCCTCCACTGCTCAACCTGATAAAATTCTCGATCAGGAAGCCCCCTCATTCATGCCAAGCAAGCCCCCGGGAGCTCTGTCACAGGATGCCGAGGTGATGTCTGGGCACGGGCAAGAGCGCTCCCCCCACTCGGCCATCCGAAACGACTTGCAACGCATTCAAGTTTGGCTAAATTGTTAAATTTGACGTTAAAGATGTAAACGCTGAATAAAAATTAGTTTAAAAAAAAAACAAAAATGGTTTGCTAAATTCGGCCAGTCGGCAACCTTAAACACTCAAAGAGCCATTTGGACCCGTTTCCCACAGAAAAGAAAACACCGGGAGCCACAAAACTCTTCCCGGGCCTGACTATTTCTTGAGCGGCCACAAAATTAACATATGTAGTTGAATTAAACGTTCTGTTTTCTTCTGAAACTTTTCTTTTCTTGGATTTATCCATGGTTGGCCGACCGGGGGTTGAAAAACTCAATAAATTGCTTGCTGGCGGGTGACGCATATTTTGAGCGACAGGGAGCCGCAGCGGAGGGGTGAAAGAGCCACATGCGGCTCCCGAGCCACAGATTGCTGACTCCCACTCTAGATTCACCATGGAAAGTGTTTTGTTTTTATTTACCCGAAAAAGTCTAAATAACTTTTGTCTTGTTTTGTTTTAAGCACCAAAAGCTGCAGGTTTTAGTTTCCTTAAACGCCGATTTTGAGTTTGGCTGGCCTCCAGGATTCCCCATCCCCCGCTCCCCGCAACCGCGGATTAAATAAATAAATGATTGAACCGGGCTGGTTGCTGAATAACCAGATTTCCCCCCCTCCCCCCAAAGTGAGGACAAGGCAGAGACCCAGAGTTTGGGGGGAGGGGGGCAATCAACAGAGGAGTCTTAACTTCAAGAGAGGGGGGATTTTTGACACCCTTTGGGTCTCCAGGGGAAGAGCTGCACCCCAAAAATCAAGGTTTTTTGTGGGGGGGGACAGGGTTAAAGTTTATTATTTTTAAGCATACGTCAATATTAAGACGCTGAGCTTGTCGATCAGAAAGATCGGCAGTTCGGCGGTTCGAATCCCTAAGCATAGGTCTCCTGCGTGAGCCGGGGGATGGACTAGATGCCCTCCGAGGTCTTCCGACTGTTACCGTTTGTTTGTTTAGCCTCACTAGATGGCTCCGTGGCTAAGACACTGAGCTTGTCAATCAGAAAGGTTGGGCAGTTCAGCGGTTCAAATCCCTACCACAGGTCTGAGTGAGCAGGGGGCTGGACTAGATGCCCTCTAGGCTCCCTTCCAACTCTCTTACTGTTACCTCTCAGTATCACTGCATGGACACTGTGGCGTCTGAGCGCCATTCGTTTTGTTACAAAACCCAACATTAATGCAAGTCAAAATGTATTATTATATTACTAATATAATATTTTGCATGATATTATTCATAACATCATATATGCTATTCTATATTTTAATATATATAATATATATAATATATTATATAGTATTATAATATTTTGCATATTATTAACATCATATATGCTATTCTATATTTTAATATATATAATATATAATATAATATAATATTATATAGTATCATAGTATTAATAACAAAATATGTTATTATACATACTGAGATCAGCACATATTCTTCATTTTTCAATTATTCAATCTTTGCTACATCACATAACCAACATTAATACAAATTAAAATGTATTATTATATTACCAATATAATATTTTGCATATTATTAACATCATATATGCTATTCTATACTTTCATATGTATAATAATATAATATAACATTATATAGTATTATAGTATTAATAACAATATGTTATTATACATATTGAGGTCAGCATATTCATTTTTCAATAATTCAATCTTTGCTACATCACATAACCAACATTAATACAAGTCAAAATGTATTATTATGATACTAATACAATATTTTGCCTGATATTATTAACATATACGTTATTATATATTATAATATGTATACTAATATATTATATATTATAGTATATTAGTAAAATATGCTATTATACATATTCAGATCAGCCGATATTAATTTTTCAATTATGCCATATTTGCTACCTGATCCTTCTAACAGTCAAGTTTTAAACACAATTTCAATTTATTTTATTTTATTTTTTGCATGAAACTGCTATGGGAGTTTGCAGGGAAGGAGATGGGGAAATACACCCCATTGCAGCCCCTTCCTCACCTTTCCCCTCCGGGCCGGGCTGGGCCGCCAAGAGGGCGCCCACGATGCGCTCCGACTCGCCCCCCGCGTACATGTGCGCCGTATCCAGCTGGCTGTGGCCGCGGGCGAGGAAAGCGCGCAGCATGGCCCCGCTGGCCTCCGGCCCGGCCCGCCGCCCGAATTCCATGGTGCCCAGCACCGAGCGGACCCCGGAGCCCGCCGCCATCCTTCCCGAGGGTAATAAAAGCCCGGACGGAAGGAAGGAGGGAAGGAAGGCCTTTCGCCCGGCCCCCATCGCCGCCTCCAAGGCCGGAGCCCGGCCCCCAAAGGAAGGAAAGCCAAGCGGGGGCTCCTGCCAGGCACCCCGAGGGCATCTAGAGGGACCCCCCCTCTCTCTCCTTAAACACGCCCCCCGCTCCTTCCTGGCTCAAAAGCAGGGCCTTTGCCAAGCACCCCGAGGTCATCTAGAAGGCCCCCCCCTCCTTAAACCCTCGCTCCTTCCTGGCCGAAAAGAAGAGCCCTCGCGAGGCACCCCGAGGTCATCTAGAAGGGCCGCCTCTCTCCTTAAACTTTCCCCCTCCCTCCCTAAAAAGCAGGGCCCTTGCCAAGCACCCCAAGGGCGTCTAGAAGGGCCCCCCCCCTCTCCTTAAACCCTCGCTCCTTCCTGGCCGAAAAGAAGAGCCCTCGCGAGGCACCCCGAGGTCATCTAGAAGGGCCGCCTCTCTCCTTAAACTTTCCCCCTCCCTCCCTAAAAAGCAGGGCCCTTGCCAAGCACCCCAAGGGCGTCTAGAAGGGCCCCCCCCTCTCCTTAAACCCCCGCTCCTTCCTGGCCGAAAAGAAGAGCCCTCGCGAGGCACCCCGAGGTCATCTAGAAGGGCCGCCTCTCTCCTTAAACTTTCCCCCTCCCTCCCTAAAAAGCAGGGCCTTTGCCAAGCACCCCAAGGTCATCTAGAAGGGCCCCCCCCTCTCCTTAAACCCTCGCTCCTTCCTGGCCGAAACTCAGCAGAGTCCTTACGAGGCACCCCGAGGGCATCTAGAGGGCCCCCCTCTCCTTAAAACTCGCCCCTTCCTGGCCGAAAAGCAGAGCTCTCACGAGGCACCCCGAGGTCATCTAGAAGGGCCCCCTCTCTCCTTAAAACTCGCCCCTTCCTGGCCGAAAAGCAGAGCCCTCGCGAGGCACCCCAAGGGTATCTAGAAGGGCCGCCTCTCTCCTTAAACTTTACCCCTCCCTCCCTAAAAAGCAGGGCCCTTGCCAAGCACCCCAAGGGCATCTAGAAGGGCCCCTCCTCTCCTTAAACCCCCGCTCCTTCCTGGCCGAAAAGAAGAGCCCTCGTGAGGCACCCCGAGGGCATCTAGAAGGGCCCCCTCTCTCCTTAAATACCTGCTTCTTCCTGGCTGAAAAGCAGGGCCCTTGTGAGGCACCCCGAGGGCATCTAGAAGGGCCGCCTCTCTCCTTAAACTTTACCCCTCCCTCCCTAAAAAGCAGGGCCCTTGACAAGCACCCCAAGGGCATCGAGAAGGGCCTCCCTCTCCTTAAACCGCCGCTCCTTCCTGGCCGAAACTCAACAGAGTCCTTATGAGGCACCGTAAGGGCATCTAGAAGGGCCCCCTCTCTCCTTAAAACTTGCCCCTTCCTGGTTCAAAAGCAGGCCGCTCGCAAAGCAACCCGAGGACATCTATTTTTTTTTAATACGAATTTTGATTTTTTATTTTTTTTTCTTCTGTTTTCTTAATTTATATGCCAGCTATTCCCATAGTTTATTTGTGAATTCATTTTTTTTGTTTTTATTTTATTTTGATTTTTATTGTTGTTATTGGCAATTATTACTGTAAGAGTTTAATTTGCTGAAGAATGCTAATATTCCCTGGAAATTCCTTTCATTCTTATTGTTTTCTTTTCTTTTTTCTTTTTTTCAAACAAAAACAACATAAAAGCATCATCTTTTCAAACAATTACAGACAATGTTTCAGTCGGTTAAAATCCCTTCGTGCTCCCCAAATCTTCAAAATATCAATATATGACACATATTCTTTTCCTCTAAAAAAAAACCAAGTTTTTACACATTTTATCTTCATTTCATTTCATATATCATATTTCATCTCCATGTTTTATTATCTATTATTTATTACTTATTTATTACCCCGAGGATATCTAGAGGGGGCTCTCTCTCCTTAAACATCGGTTCTTCCTGGCTGAAAAGTGGGGCCCTTGCCAGGCACCCCGAGGGCATCTAGAAGGGCCCCCTCTCCTTAAAACTCGCCCCTTCTTGGTTCAAAAGCAGGTTGCTCATGAGACACCCCGAGGGCATCTAGAAGGGCCCCCTCTCCTTAAAACTCGCCCCTTCTTGGCTCAAAAGCAGGTTGCTCGCGACGCACCCTGAGGGCATCTAGAAGGGCCCCCTCTCTCCTTAAACCCCCCAGCTCCTTATTGCCCAAAACTCAGCAGGGTCCTTACGAGGCACCCCGTGGGCATCTAGAGGGGGCTCTCTCTCCTTAAAACTTGCTCCTTCCTGGCTCAAAAGCAGGGCTCTCGTGAGGCACCCCGAGGACATCTAGAAGGACTCTTCCTAAACCCCCCCCCCCGCTCCTTCCTGGCCGAAACTCAGCAGGGGGAAGCCGCAAGGTGACCCGCACAGGGGGATTTGGGTGGGAGCAGCTGGGGAGGGAGCCCCTCTTTTTAACTAGGCGGGGGGGGAGGGAGGAAGAGCCTACAAAAGGGGCTCCTGCATGGGGGGGGGTTCTGATATGGGGAGGGAGGGCTTTGGATGAGACCCACACACCCACAAAGACACCCACACAGAGACACACACAGAGAGAAAGAGAGACACACAAACACACACAAAGTCACACAGAGAGACCCACACCCACAGAGAGAGAGACACACACACAGAGACACAGAGAGAGAGAGAGACACACACACACACACACACAGAGACACAAAGAGACACACAGAGACACAGACACACATACAGAGATACACACACAGACAGAGAGAGAGATGCAAACACACAAACACATACACAGAGACACAAACACATACACAGAGACACAAACACATACACAGATACAGACACACAGAGAAAGAGACACACACAGAGACACACACAGACACACAGACACAAACACACACAAACACAGAGATACAGCCACACACAAACACAGATACACACACACAGACACAAAGAGACACACAGACACACATAGAGATACACACACACACACACAGATGCAAACACACAAACACACAGACACAGACACACAAACACATACACAGAGACACACAGACACACACAGAGAAAGAGACACACACAAAGACACACAGAGACACCCAGAGAGACACACAAACACAGAGATACACACACAAACACAGAGATACACACACACACACACACACACACACAGAGACACAGACACACAGACACACAGAGATACACACACAGACACAGAGAGAGATGCAAACACACAGACACAGACACACAAACACATACACAGAGACACACAGACACAGACACAGACACACAGAGAAAGAGACACACACAAAGACACACACAGAGACACCCACACCCACAGAGAGACAAACACACCCCCACACACAGAGACACACACACACACACAAAGAAAGAGATACACACACACACACACACACACAAACAGACACACAGCCCCCCAACCAGCCCAGTTCCGCCCCGTGAGGCGGAGCCGGCGGCGATCAGCTGAGCCAGCCGGCCGAGTCAGCAGCGGGCAGGGCTCCTCCGGGGCTTCGTCATCGCTGGCGAACGAGGCGCCCCAAAACAAGCCTCCCGGCCGGGCAACCCGCACTGCCAATCCGCCTTGTTCCCCCCGTCGCCCCTCCGGCCGGGCAGCCAGAGAGGAGCCCCCTCCTCCCCAAAGAAAGGAGCCGGTGAGTCGGACGCGCCTCTTTGGAACCCAGCTCCTTGCATTCCTCCTTCCCCCCCCCCAAAAAATAAAACCCCCACCACACCTGAGCACACCTGGCTAGGACACACCTGGGCAGGTGAGGGATGCTGGCCCTTGAGAAAGGGGAGGCGGGCGAGCCAGCCAGGTGATGAATGGGGAAGGGGTGGGGGCTGGGGTCTCCCCAAAGGAGGGGGGAGGATTGGGGAGGGGGGGTGAGAGGGAAAGCAGCCCACCCCCTCTCAAGCTTTCCGTGGGAACCGGGCGTCCCACCTTGAGCATCTCTAAAAGTGGGTTGGGGGTCCAGCTCCCAATGGGAAAACAGAGGTGGAAGGGACCTTGGAGGCCATCTATTCCAGCCCCCTGCTCACGCTGGGGACCTGTAACGAGGGATTCGAACCACCGTCTGATGGGCAAGCTGAGCGTCTTAGCCACTGAGCCCACCTAGCCAGATTTTTAATTGTAGGACTTCTGGGGAGTGGGGAAATACACCTCCCCAAAATCCCCGGCCCGCTGAGACTTAAGGAAGGCCCACCAACTTCAAAGCTTTTTTTTTTTTTTCAACCAAGGTCAGCCTTCCCGCAAACTAGCTTAATTCTGGCTAGTTCAAGGAGCTAAAAACAGACCGCAGAATCCATAAGCCTTTCTGGTTTATCCGTGGTTTGTCTTCTCAAGCCTGAACAAAGAAAAAACAAGGTCTTTTCCGGATGATTTCGAAAGCAAAAATAATCCTTGGTCAATCTTGAACTCGCTCCTTTCCCGGCAGGGATGAATCACCCAAAGCTTCGGTCGTTTTGTTATTAACCTTGATCTATTTTTTTTCAGCCGCTGTAGAAATGGTGGGGTGAGGGGAAGAGGCTTCCTCGGCTGCATATTTTGGGGAGGGGGTCCTGGGCAGGTGACTTATCGGAGGACCAAAGTCTTCCGAATAGGGGAGGGGGAGGCAGGGCCCTTCCTGCTGGCCAAGCGGTTTGAACCTGGAAAGAGCTGATAAGGTTTGATGGAGGCGGCTGGATCAGCTGCTGTTGGGGTCACATGAGAACATCTGGATGAGTCACAGCAAAGGGGTGGGGGGAAGTATTTGTTCCCAGCCCAGGTCCTCTTTTTCCAGCAAAGATTGGGGATTTATCTCCACGGCGAAAGGTAGCAGTGGGTCTTTCAGACTAGCCTCAGATATACTGCCACTGAACATGGAGGATCCAGCGAATTAAATTAGCCACTTGGTCTTCGGGCGAAAGGCATCAGGGGTCTTTCAGACTAGCCTCAGATATACTGCCACTGAACACGGAGGATCTGGTGAAGTAAATTAGCCACTTGGTCTTTGGGCGAAAGGCATCAGGGGGTCTTTCGGACGAGCCTCAGATATACTGCCACTGAACATGGGGGATCCGGTGAAGTAAATTAGCCACTTGGTCTTCGGGCGAAAGGCATCAGCGTCTTTCAGACTAGCCTCAGATATACTGCCACTGAACACGGAGGATCTGGTGAAGTAAATTAGCCACTTGGTCTTTGGGCGAAAGGCATCAGGGGGTCTTTCGGACGAGCCTCAGATATACTGCCACTGAACATGGGGGATCCGGCGAATTAAATTAGCCACTTGGTCTTCGGGCGAAAGGCATCAGGGGTCTTTCAGACTAGCCTCAGATATACTGCCACTGAACACGGAGGATCCGGTGAAGTAAATTAGCCACTTGGTCTTTGGGCGAAAGGCATCAGGGGGTCTTTCGGACGAGCCTCAGATATACTGCCACTGAACATGGGGGATCCGGCGAATTAAATTAGCCACTTGGTCTTCGGGCGAAAGGCATCAGGGGTCTTTCAGACTAGCCTCAGATATACTGCCACTGAACACGGAGGATCCGGTGAAGTAAATTAGCCACTTGGTCTTCGGGCGAAAGGCATCAGGGATCTTTCGGACTAGCCTCAGATATACTGCCACTGAACACGGAGGATCCGGTGAAGTAAATTAGCCACTTGGTCTTCGGGCGAAAGGCATCAGGGGTCTTTCAGACTAGCCTCAGATATACTGCCACTGAACACGGAGGATCTGGTGAAGTAAATTAGCCACTTGGTCTTTGGGCGAAAGGCATCAGGGGTCTTTCGGACTAGCCTCAGATATACTGCCACTGAACACGGAGGATCCGGTGAAGTAAAT
Organism: Coluber constrictor foxii; assembly: GCA_038048745.1. Classification (NCBI taxonomy): domain Eukaryota; kingdom Metazoa; phylum Chordata; class Lepidosauria; order Squamata; family Colubridae; genus Coluber; species Coluber constrictor. The sequence continues at coordinate 18,559,636 of CM075974.1, forward strand.
TAAGTCACTTGGTCTTCGGGCGAAAGGCATCAGCGTCTTTCAGACTAGCCTCAGATATACTGCCACTGAACACGGAGGATCTGGTGAAGTAAATTAGCCACTTGGTCTTCGGGCGAAAGGCATCAGGGGTCTTTCAGACTAGCCTCAGATATACTGCCACTGAACATGGGGGATCCAGCAAATTAAATTAGCCACTTGGTCTTCGGGCGAAAGGCATCAGGGATCTTTCGGACTAGCCTCAGATATACTGCCACTGAACACGGAGGATCCGGTGAAGTAAATTAGCCACTTGGTCTTCGGGCGAAAGGCATCAGGGATCTTTCGGCCTAGCCTCAGATATACTGCCACTGAACACGGAGGATCCGGTGAAGTAAATTAGCCACTTGGTCTTCGGGCGAAAGGCATCAGGGGTCTTTCAGACTAGCCTCAGATATACTGCCACTGAACATGGGGGATCCAGCAAATTAAATTAGCCACTTGGTCTTCGGGCGAAAGGCATCAGGGATCTTTCGGACTAGCCTCAGATATACTGCCACTGAACACGGAGGATCCGGTGAAGTAAATTAGCCACTTGGTCTTCGGGCGAAAGGCATCAGGGATCTTTCGGACTAGCCTCAGATATACTGCCACTGAACACGGAGGATCCGGTGAAGTAAATTAGCCACTTGGTCTTCGGGCGAAAGGCATCAGGGATCTTTCGGACTAGCCTCAGATATACTGCCACTGAACACGGAGGATCCGGTGAAGTAAATTAGCCACTTGGTCTTCGGGCGAAAGGCATCAGGGGTCTTTCAGACTAGCCTCAGATATACTGCCACTGAACACGGAGGATCCGGTGAAGTAAATTAGCCACTTGGTCTTCGGGCGAAAGGCATCAGGGATCTTTCGGACTAGCCTCAGATATACTGCCACTGAACACGGAGGATCCGGTGAAGTAAATTAGCCACTTGGTCTTCGGGCGAAAGGCATCAGGGATCTTTCGGCCTAGCCTCAGATATACTGCCACTGAACATGGGGGATCCAGCAAATTAAATTAGCCACTTGGTCTTCGGGCGAAAGGCATCAGGGATCTTTCGGACTAGCCTCAGATATACTGCCACTGAACACGGAGGATCCGGTGAAGTAAATTAGCCACTTGGTCTTCGGGCGAAAGGCATCAGGGATCTTTCGGACTAGCCTCAGATATACTGCCACTGAACACGGAGGATCCGGTGAAGTAAATTAGCCACTTGGTCTTCGGGCGAAAGGCATCAGGGATCTTTCGGACTAGCCTCAGATATACTGCCACTGAACACGGAGGATCCGGTGAAGTAAATTAGCCACTTGGTCTTCGGGCGAAAGGCATCAGGGGTCTTTCAGACTAGCCTCAGATATACTGCCACTGAACACGGAGGATCCGGTGAAGTAAATTAGCCACTTGGTCTTCGGGCGAAAGGCATCAGGGATCTTTCGGACTAGCCTCAGATATACTGCCACTGAACACGGAGGATCCGGTGAAGTAAATTAGCCACTTGGTCTTCGGGCGAAAGGCATCAGGGATCTTTCGGACTAGCCTCAGATATACTGCCACTGAACACGGAGGATCCGGTGAAGTAAATTAGCCACTTGGTCTTCGGGCGAAAGGCATCAGGGGTCTTTCAGACTAGCCTCAGATATACTGCCACTGAACACGGAGGATCCGGTGAAGTAAATTAGCCACTTGGTCTTCGGGCGAAAGGCATCAGGGATCTTTCGGACTAGCCTCAGATATACTGCCACTGAACACGGAGGATCCGGTGAAGTAAATTAGCCACTTGGTCTTCGGGCGAAAGGCATCAGGGGTCTTTCAGACTAGCCTCAGATATACTGCCACTGAACACGGAGGATCCGGTGAAGTAAATTAGCCACTTGGTCTTCGGGCGAAAGGCATCAGGGATCTTTCGGACTAGCCTCAGATATACTGCCACTGAACACGGAGGATCCGGTGAAGTAAATTAGCCACTTGGTCTTCGGGCGAAAGGCATCAGGGATCTTTCGGACTAGCCTCAGATATACTGCCACTGAACACGGAGGATCCGGTGAAGTAAATTAGCCACTTGGTCTTCGGGCGAAAGGCATCAGGGGTCTTTCAGACTAGCCTCAGATATACTGCCACTGAACACGGAGGATCCGGTGAAGTAAATTAGCCACTTGGTCTTCGGGCGAAAGGCATCAGGGATCTTTCGGACTAGCCTCAGATATACTGCCACTGAACACGGAGGATCCGGTGAAGTAAATTAGCCACTTGGTCTTCGGGCGAAAGGCATCAGGGGTCTTTCAGACTAGCCTCAGATATACTGCCACTGAACACGGAGGATCCGGTGAAGTAAATTAGCCACTTGGTCTTCGGGCGAAAGGCATCAGGGGTCTTTCAGACTAGCCTCAGATATACTGCCACTGAACACGGGGGATCCAGCAAATTAAATTAGCCACTTGGTCTTCGGGCGAAAGGCATCAGGGATCTTTCGGACTAGCCTCAGATATACTGCCACTGAACACGGAGGATCCGGTGAAGTAAATTAGCCACTTGGTCTTCGGGCGAAAGGCATCAGGGATCTTTCGGACTAGCCTCAGATATACTGCCACTGAACACGGAGGATCCGGTGAAGTAAATTAGCCACTTGGTCTTCGGGCGAAAGGCATCAGGGGTCTTTCAGACTAGCCTCAGATATACTGCCACTGAACACGGAGGATCCGGTGAAGTAAATTAGCCACTTGGTCTTCGGGCGAAAGGCATCAGGGATCTTTCGGACTAGCCTCAGATATACTGCCACTGAACACGGAGGATCCGGCGAATTAAATTAGTCACTTGGTCTTCGGGCGAAAGGCATCAGGGGTGTCTTTCGGACTAGCCTCAGATATACTGCCACTGAACACGGAGGATCCGGCAAAGTAAATTAGCCACTTGGTCTTCGGGCGAAAGGCATCAGGGGTCTTTCAGACTAGCCTCAGATATACTGCCACTGAACACGGAGGATCCAGCGAATTAAATTAGCCACTTCAGGCGAAAGATAGCAGGGGTCTTTCAGACTTGCCTCAGATATACTGCCACTGAACACGGAGGATCCGGCGAAGTAAATTAGCCACTTGGTCTTCGGGCGAAAGGCATCAGGGGTGTCTTTCGGACTAGCCTCAGATATACTGCCACTGAACATGGAGGATCCAGCGAATTAAATTAGCCACTTCGGGCGAAAGGTAGCAGGGGTCTTTCAGACTAGCCTCAGATATACTGCCACGGAACACGGAGGATCCGGCGAAGTAAATTAGCCACTTGGTCTTCGGGCGAAAGGCATCAGGGGTCTTTCGGACTAGCCTCAGATATACTGCCACTGAACACGGAGGATCCGGTGAAGTAAATTAGCCACTTGGTCTTCGGGCGAAAGGCATCAGGGGTCTGGGGGTGGAGGTCACACATACCCACACCCCTAATTCAATGTGCCCCACCCACAACGCGCACACACGCAGGACCCCTCCCCCACTCCCCCCTCTTTTGGCACGCAATGGCACAGTGGGCCCATTTTTCGCCCTCTCCAGGCTCCAGAGCCTTCTTGGAGCCTGGGGAGGGCGAAAACAGCCTTCTTATCCCCCCAGAAGCCGGAAACGGCTAGTTTCCTGACTTCCAGTGAGCCCGGAAGGCTAGAAAATCAGCTGGCCGGCACGCACATGCGCCCTGGATCTGAGCTAAGGCAACACTTGTGTGCCCACAGATATGGCTCCGGCACCCGTGCCATAGGTTCGCCATCACAAAACTAGACTATTTATTTTGCAATGGCAGCGAATCATCTGTAGCTCGGGTGTAGGAGGGGTGAAGGTTGGTTCTCGGAGCTTGTGGCTTGGTTTTACGAACGTCTCGTGACCACGCTAGGGAACATTTTCAGTTTGAGAGGGGTGTCAGTGTTATTTTTTATTTTATTTTTTAGTGCAAAGTACCATTCCAGGAGCGACTGGAATACCCCAGAGGGGGAAAAATGGAAGGGAAAATGCGTATTTTCTTTTTAAAAAATCCATTTTCCCAGGATTTTTTTTTTTATTTTGCTATACAGATTTTGATCTGCGGTTGGGCCAATCCCAGCGAATCCCGTCTCTCTTCTTCCTTTACAGGTTCCCAGTTCACAATGGGAGGGGTGGTTTTGAATTTCCAGTGACTCCCAGTACCTCCTTCCCGCCATGTTGGCTCATCCTCACCAGTTCGGCTTTCCGAGCGGGAATGCCTCGGATTGTGTCAACGGTTCGGAGTGGATCCTGAATGTCTTCCACGAGTGCGCTCGGGATGGGTGGGACATCGCCAGTGTGGTGCTGGGCCTGGTCTCCATCGCCTGTTTTGCTGGGGCTTCCTTCCCGTAAGTCAAGGAGTGGTGGTGGGAGGGGGCTTCACTCTGCATTTGGGGCCAGTTAGAAGGGGCACGCTGGGAATTTTGTGCTAGGGGTGCCAGTTGGCTGGCTCCTTCCTTCCTTCCTTCCTTCCTTCCTTCCTTCTTCCCATCTCTCCTTCCTTCCTTTCCTTCCTCCCTCCCCATTCTCATCTCTCTTCTTCCTTCCTCCATCCCTCCCTATTCCCATCGTTTTTTTCTTTCCTTCCTCCCCCCTCCCTCCCCATTCTCTTCTTCCTTCCTCTGTCCCACCCTATTCCCATCTCTCCTTCCTTTTCTCCCTTCCCCTTCCTTCCTTCCTTCCTCCATCCCACCTGATTCCCATCTCTCCTTCCTTCCTCCATCCCTCCCTATTCCCATCTCTCCTTCCTCTATCCCTCCCCATTCTCATCTCTCTCCTTCCTTCTTTCCTCCATCCCTCCCTATTCCTATCTCTTCCTTCCTTTCCTCCCTCCCCATTACCATCTTTCCTTCCTTCCCCTTCCTTCCTTCCTCCCTCCCCATTCCCATCTCTCTCCTTGCTTCCTTTCCTCCTTCTCTCCCTCCCCATTCCCATCTTTCTCTTTCTTTCCCTCCTTCTTTCTTTCCTCCCTCCCTATTCCCATCTCTCCTTCCTTTCCTCCCTTTCCCTTCCTTCCTTCCTCCATCCTGCCTGATTCCCATCTCTCCTTCCTTCCTTTCCTCTCTCTCTCCCCATTCTAATCTTTCTCTCTTTCTTTCCTTCTTTCCTTCCTCTCTCCCTCCCTATTCCCATCTCTCCTTCCTTCCCTCCCTTCCCCTTCCTTCCTTCCTCCATCCCTCTCTATTCCCATCTCTCTCCTTGCTTCCTTTCCTCCTTCCCTCCCTCCCCATTCCCATCTTTTTCCTTCCTCCCTCCCTCTCTCCACATTCTCATCTCCTCCCTTCCTCCATCCTGCCCTATTCCCATCTCTCTTCCTTCCTCCCTTCCTTCCTTTCTTTCCCTAGTTTGACTGACAAATAAGTGACTCCCCTTTGGGGAATGACAAAACGGAGGTGACTCATTGGAGATGTCCTGCCCCACCTGGCTGTGGGCGGCTTTTGAAACATCACCTCCAGCAACCCCTTTGAAACGCAAGAGCTGCTCGAGCAACGATCAGTTGCAGCATAAATAAATAAAATTCCTCCTTAAAAGCCTTTTCTGGGTGGTTTAAACTTCCATCCTGTGCAATGTACTTCCTTGTCATCGGACCCTGGACTTCCTTTCCCATCAGCCCCAGCCCACAATCAGTGGCATAGTTTGCTGGTAAGGAGTGATCCTGATCAGTGGTGGGCTTCAACATTTTTTACTACCGGTTTTGTGGGTGTGGCTTGGTGGGCGTGGCAGGGGAAGGATGCTATAAAATCTCCATTCCCTCCCCAATCCAGAGAAAGGATACTGTAAAATCCCCATTTCCTCCCAATCAGCTGGGGCTCGGGAGGCGGAGAATAGATGGAGACGGGGCCAGTTAGAGGTGGTATTTACCGGTTCTCCGAACTACTCAAAATTTCCGCTACCAGTTCGTCAGAACTGGTCAGAACCTGCTTGAAACCCCACCTCTGACCCCGATGCTTCCTCTTTCATTCTTTTCTCCCTCCATTTTTCCACGCAGTCAGTTCTACCTGGCCTGTAAAACTGGCATCATGGACCAGGCCCTGTCCGTTTACTTCCTGCTGGGATGGCTCGGAGGTGATTCGCTGAACTTAGTTGGGTCTTTCTTGGCTGATCAGCTTCCGTTGCAGGTAAGAAACTGAAAAAAAAAAAAAGCAACGTTTAATCTGGAAAGTTCTTCTCAATCCTCAATTTTGCAAAAGATGCCCAAAGCCATCATTATGGTGGATCCTTGGGATTCCCTTCCTCTCCAATTATTGCAAGAGGGGTAACTCCCCTCTTGCGCGAGCTGCACTGGCTTCCGGTGGTCTCTCCGGGTGCGTTTCAAGATGTTGGTCACCATCTTCAAAGCGCTCCATGGCTTAGGGCCGGGTTATCGACAGGACCGCCTTCTGCCACTGAATATCTCCCACCGCCCGATACGCTCTCACAGAGAGGGCCTCCTCAGGGTGCCGTCAGCCAGACAATGTCGGCGGGCCACCCCCAGGGGGAGAGCCTTCTCTGTGGGAGCTCCTGCCTTATGGAATGAACTGCCCCCCGGATATAAGAAAGATTCCCGACCTCCGCATCTTCCGTCGGGCTCTGAAGACTCTGACTGAATAGATTAATTTTAGTGGGTTTTAAATTGGTTTTAATGGGGTTTTAATAAGGGGTTTTAATAATGGCCAAATAGCTTTAACTTTTTTAGTAATTTTAATTTTTGTGCAGATTGTTTTAATATGGCTGTGAACCGCCCTGAGTCCCTCGGGAGAAGGGCGGTATAGAAATGCAATAAACTCAACTCAACTCAACTCCAATTATTTATTTGTTTGTTTGTTTGTCAAACACGTACAAGATAGCAGGTGTAGGTATAAACATAAACAAAGGAAGAAGTACCGATTAATGGGGACAGTAGGAGAGGGATGGTAGGCACGCTGATGCGCTTAGGCACGCCCCCTTTACGGATCTCTTATGAATGGGGTGAGGTCCATGGTAGATAATTTGAGGCTGAAGCGATGAGGATTTGAGGATGTCACCACAGAGTCGGGTAGTGTATTCCAGGCATTGACCAATCTGTTGCTGAAATCGTATTTTTTGCAATTGAGTTTGGAGCGGTTTACCTTGAGTTTATATCGATTGTTTGCCCGTGTATCATTGAGGTTGAAACTGAAGTAGTCGTTGGCAGGTAGGATGTTGTAGCGGACAATTCTGCGTACTACGCTTAGGTCAGACCGAAGGCGGCATAGTTCTAGATTGTCCAAGGCCAAAATTTTAAGCCTGGTGGCGTAATGGATTCTTATCGCGAGTAGAGGAGTGGAGGACTCTTCTCGTGAAATACCTCTGGACTCGCTCCATCGTATTAATGTCCGATATACAGTGTGGATTCCAGGCGGATGAGCTGTATTCGAGAATTGGTCTGGCAAAGGTTTTGTAGGCCCTAGTTTGCAGTTCAATATCACTGGAGAAGAAGCTTCTCAAAATTAGGTTAACAACTCTTAATGCCTTTTCGGCAATGCTGTTACAGTGAGCTCTGGGGCTTAGATCGTTTGAGATGAGTACTCCTAGGTCCTTGACAAAATGAGGGTCATCTATGAGATCTTTTTCACCCAACTTTAGCCCCATCTTCAAGCCGAGAGTTCCAGAGGTTAAAATAAAGTTTCTCTCTTAATTATCCCCAGAATTCCCACTCAGCTTCTCTTTCTCCTTCCCCCAGGTATACACCGCCATTTACTACGTGCTGGCCGATTTGCTCATGATCTCTCTCTACGTCTATTACAAAGTCAAGAATCAAAACCGAGTCTGTAAGTTTGACATCCGCTAATGGGAGAGAGAGGGAGGCGCCAAGATCTATAAAACTCCCGTTTTTTGAAATGGTCGCCACGGAATATCCCCCGAGATTTCGGTTCAAAATCAGGGCTTAATTTAAAGGACCGTTTGGATGCTAAGCTGGGGAGGGGGCCAAGGGTGGGCTTCGCATGCTGTAACAACCGGTTTGGCCAACCCCGGAAATGAGAACGTGCGGTGTCAAAAACACAACAATATAGGACCACTGAACCGGTTGAATACCACCTCTGGAGAGGGGGAGGGAATTTGTCAAGGGTATGAATGTTCATAAACTGGAATAGACATGGCAACAGGTCAGCCAATGGGGACTGTTTGGGTAGACATGGCAACAGGTCAGCCAATGGGGACTGTGTGGATAGACATGGTAAAAGATCAGCCAATGGGGACTGTTTGAATAGACATGGCAACAGGTCAGCCAATGGGGATTGGATAGACATGGTAAAAGGTCAGCCAATGGGGACTGTTTGGATAGACATGGCAACAGGTCAGCCAATGGGGACTGTTTGGATAGACATGGCAACAGGTCAGCCAATGGGAGCTGTTTGGATAGACATGGTAATAGGTCAGCCAATGGGGACTGTTTGGATAGACATGGCAACAGGTCAGCCAATGGGAGCTGTTTCGATAGACATGGTAATAGGTCAGTCAATGGGGACTGTTTGGATAAACATGGCAACAGGTCAGCCAATGGGGATTGGATAGACATGGCAATAGGTCAGCCAATGGGGATTGGATAGACATGGTAACAGATCAGCCAATGGGCATTAGACATGGTAACAGGTCAGCCAAGGGGACTGTTTGGATAGACATGGCAACAGGTCAGCCAATGGGGATTGGATAAACATGGCAACAGGTCAGCCAATGGGGACTGTTCAGAAACTGAAACATAGTATTTGTTTGTATGGGACCCTAAGAGACAGTTTGGAGCCTGGGCGTGGCTTCGACTTGCTGAACTGTATATAAGAGTTGGTTTGAGCTCTGTAACTTTGGTGCCTCTGGACAAAATATTAGCCTCTGTATCGGGGGTGAAATCCAGCAGGTTCTGGGGAACCCGTAGCAGAAATTTTGAGTAGTTGGGAGAACCCATAGCAGAAATTTTGAGAACCAGCAAATACCACCTCTGGCAGGCCCCAGAGTGGGGTGGGAATGGGGATTTTGCAATATCCTTCCCCCAGGAGTGGAGTGGGGATGGAGATTTTGCAGTATCCTTCCCCTGCCACGCCCATCAAGCCACGCCCACAAAACCGTTAGTAAAAAAAATCATATTTCAACACTGCTCTGCATCTCTCTACTCTGTGATGACTTGCTTCTACGAATATGGCTTCTGTGTTCCTGATTTTGTATGCTGACCTCCGCTCGATGGGTATTGTATATAAAGCAGTTTCAGATATATAATTGAACCGTCCTGAAGTCCGTTTAATTGTGTGCTGGCTGGATGTGCTACACAAATTCCGACAGAATTGTGGGTTTTATACCTAGGTATGCAGACAGGTTCCCCACACCTCCACCCCCGATTTTTTGGGTTTTTTTTTTTAATAATGGGAAGAACACACATCCTCGCACCCTTCAAACAGAAGTTGCAATCTTGCGGGGCCTCTGCTCTTCGTGCTAAAGCTTTTCGCACACATTCAAGTGAATTATTTTGAACCGTTTCCCTTCCGCAGAAAGCCGGGTTCCCCCTCGATCTTATCTCTTTCTGTTTCGAATCTCTTGAAAGGTTTAGATGACGAATCTGTGGTTTTTTGCCCGTTATTTGTCCTTTGCAAAGCAGCCGCCAGAAAAAGATTATGCTGATGTTCCCAAAACCGGTTTCTCCTTTTTTTAGTAAATTTGTCTGACGGGATAGACAAGATCAAAAAAAAAAAAAAAAAGCAAGACAGACTTTTAACCCCTTATCCAACATTTCTCCCCTTCCTCAGTTTCGGCTTCGATCAACGCAGTCTTCGCGTTCGTGGTCCTGGAGCGACGTTGACGCCCGCCTGGCAGGGGGGACCTGCCTCTTCTCACCTGGGCGGTGATGGAAGGATGTTCAAAAGCAGGAAGCTTTTATCCTCTGCGGACTATCCATCAGGCTGGGAGGTAAAGGCACAACTGACCTTCAATCTCTCGCAAAGACCAAGCTGCCCCTCGCCAACGGTTGCGTTGGGTTCAAATCCCGTCGAAATGGGGACGATGTAAAGATGAGCAGTAGTTGGGAAGATTACCGGGATGCGGTAGCTCAGTGGCTAAGAAGACGCTGAGCTTGTCGATCGAAAGGTCGGCAGTTCGGCCGTTCGAGTCCCTGGTGCCATGTAACGGGGTGAGCTCCCGTTGCTTGTCCCAGCTTCTGCCAACCTAGCAGTTCGAAAAGCAGGTAAAAAAAATTGCAAGTAGAAAAATAGGGCGGTAACAGCATTCTGTGCGCCTTTGGCATTGAGTTATGCTGGCCACATGACCACGGAGATGTCTTCGGACTCTTTGGCTTTGAAACGGAGATGAGCACCGCCCCCTAGAGTCAGGAACGGCTAACACATAGGTGCAAGGGGAACTTTTACCTATATGAATGACTATAGTCATTTATAAATGACTATTAAAGAAGTTACAGCGTGTTCCGTTGTCTTTATAACCGATTAAAGTTTGTGGAACCCATAATTCAACATTAGGATTTGTGTCTGGATGGATGGATCCAGAAACAGGAAAAAATTATTTATTTATTTATATATTGGTTCGATTTATATGCCGCCCTTCTCCGGAGACTCAGGGCAGCTTACAATGCATTAAGCAATAGCCTTCATACTTTTGTATATTTTATTTATTTTATTTATTTATTTATTTATTAGATTTATATACCGCCCTTCTCCTTGCGGACTCAGGACGGTGAACAGCCAGAAATAAAAAGCAGATTACACAAAAGTTAAAATTTTAAAAGCAACTAATCTAAATTTGGCCCATAGTAAAAACAGTTCAGTTAAAATTAATATCAAAAAAACTAAAAAATTTTACATGGGATCAGGCCAGGCCAGCTAGCTATATACCTGCTTAGTAGGGCTTTTGCCCCCCCCCAAGCGGTGTTTTTTTTTTTTATACAAAGTCAGCTTATTGCCCCCACAATCCATGTCTTTATTTGACCTACCTCGGAAGGATGGAAGGCTGAGTCAACCTTGAGATTGGTGAGATTCGAACTTGCAGTAATTGCAGGCAGCTGGCAGCTAAGTGCTACGTAACTGCACTTTAGTCCGCTGCTTCACCAAGGCTCCAAATGTAAAGGAAATAGAAATAAAACCGAATACTTGGGCAGATCATAATCCATTAATAGTCAAATGAAAAAGGGGAGGAAGAAAGGAAAAAGAGATGGACTATGAATCAAAGGATAACGAAAGAAAAAAAATTACATTCAACACATAGAAAAAGAATTAGGGTTTTTCCTACAGGAAAATTGGAGTGAACAAACAACTATTCAACACCTGTGAGGCACAACTAAAGCTTACGTCTGGGGTCTTATACAATGGCATACACTATACCTGGGGTCTGCAACCTTAAATACTCAAAGAGCCATTTGGACCCGTTTCCCACAGAAAAGAAAACACCGGGAGCCACAAAACCTGGGTGGGCGTGGCCAACTCGGTGTCACTCCCACCAGTCACATGACCCCCCCTACCCAGCCGGTCATTAGGGCAGAGAACCAGTTGTTAAAAAACACCGGGAACCACAAAATCCTTTTGACATCTCTCTCTCTCCCCTCCCTCCCTCTCTCTCTGTATCTCTCTATATCTCTCTCTCTCTCCCTCTCTCTGTATCTATATCTCTCTCCCCCTCTCTCTGTATCTCTCTATGTCTCTCTCCCCCTCTCTCTCTAACTCTCTATGTCTCTCTCTCCCCCTCTCTCTGTATCTCTCTATGTCTCTCTCTCTCCCCCTCTCTCTGTATCTATATCTCTCTCCCCCTCTCTCTCTATCTCTCTGTCTCTCCCCCTCTCTCTGTATCTCTCTATGTCTCTCTCCCCCTCTCTCTCTATCTCTCTATGTCTCTCTCTCCCCCTCTCTCTGTATCTCTCTATGTCTCTCTCTCTCCCCCTCTCTCTGTATCTATGTCTCTCTCCCCCCGCTCTCTATCTCTCTATGTCTCTCTCCCCCTCTCTATCTATGTCTCTCTCTCCTCCTCTCTCTGTATCTCTCTATGTCTCTCTCTCTCCCTCTCTCTGTATCTCTCTATGTCTCTCTCTCTCCCTCTCTCTGTATCTATGTCTCTCTCCCCCTCTCTGTCTCTCTCTCCCCCTCTCTCTGTATCTCTCGATGTCTCTCTCCCCCTCTCTCTCTATGTCTCTCTCTCTCCCTCTCTCTCTGTATCTCTCTGTCTCTGCCCTGGCCGCTTCTCCCATCCTCCGCCATCGCCCTTACCTTCTCACGCCAGGCGAGGAATGACTGGGAGGGGAGGGCGAGGGGCGGGGCCAGCCAGTGGTGGGATCACAGAGAGCCACAGCAGAGGGCCCAAATGCCACGTGCAGCTCTGGAGCCCCAGGTTGCTGACCCCTCCACTATATGAAGAAATACAAATAAAAGGAAACCATATATAGAATTGCAAGCGAAATTGGGAAAAACCGGAAGACAAAATGCAGAAAGAACCCCGCAACCAGGAAACTAGAGATGAAAAAGAGATAATTAAGCAAGCGCCGTTTTAATTCCACTTTGCCCGAGAGTCGAGACCCGTCTGCCCCTTGGCCACGCCTTCAGCGGAAGTGGCAGCATTGATAAATGCCTTTCTGTGGCTTCTCATAATTGCTTTTCACCAGGGAAATTTCTCCCGTCAAGTTAATCGTTCTTTCTGAAGTTAAAATCGCATCCTTCGGGTGGGAAGAACGCTAGACGAAAAATTAGTGGTTTGACTTTGAAGTGGCAGGTGGAGTCAAGGGAGGGAACAAAGGATTATCTGAACTAACCCACGGATTAAATCACCCGGTGGTGAGGTTTCCCATTAAATTAACCTTCGAGCTTTTTTCCTCCTGGATCCCACGAGGGCCTGCTGGGATATTCTGTCCTCAGCATCCCATCACTCTTTGTGTCTTCTTTCACAGCCTTTCACCCAGAAAGAGATTTGCGGCTTTGTGATTGGATCCACTTCGTCGGTGCTCTACCTCCTTTCTCGGGTCCCTCAGATCTACACCAATGTAAGCGTTACTCGAGGGGAAAGGGGGAAAGGCCTACTGCGGAAGAGATGGTCTCTTTTGGGGAGCAGCTCGGGCTGAAGAGGGCCCCAGACTCAAATTTCCAACTTTTCCCCAAGGAAGCAGAAAATGTTTTCAAGGCTGTCCATCTTTGGCAACTTTTAAGGTTTACGGACTTCAACTCCCAGAATTCCTCAGCCCGCCATGCATTCTGGGAGTTGAAGTCCGTAAGCCTTAAAAGTTGCCGAGGATGGAAGCCCCTCATTTTAAGGGACAATCTTCTGCCTGCAACCCTGAGTAACAGCGGATGGCCCGTGTGGCTCAGTTTTTTAACCTTATTACTTACATCTTCATAAACGACTTAGGTGAGGGAATAGAAGGGGAACTCACCAAATTTGCAGATGGTATTATGCTGGTAGGAATAACTGACACCCTAGAAGATAGGCTCAAGATCCAGATGGATCTTGACAGACTCGAACACGGGGCCCTGGCTAACAAAATGAAATTCAACGCAGAGAAAAGTGAAGTCTTCCACTTAGGCAAGAAAAAAACCAAAATTACATATATAGACCGGATGGAAACAGGCTTAATAGTAGTCACTGTGAGAGGGATCTTGGAATCTTAGTGAACAACTAATTAAATGTGAGCCAGCAGCAAAAAGAAAGCCAATGCAATCCTAAATTGCATTAATAGAGGGATACAATCAAGATCAAGAGAGGTACTAATACCACTCTATAAAGCCCTAGTAAGACCACACCTAGAATCCTGTATCCAGTTTTGATCCCCACACACATAAAAAAGACGTTGAGACACTAGAAAAAGTGCAGAGAAGAGTAACCAGGATGATGAGGGGACTGGAGGCTAAAACATACAATGAACGGTTGCAGGAACTGGGCATGGCTAATCTAGTGAAGAGAAGGACCAGGGGAGACAGGATAGCAGTCTTCCAATATTTGAGGGGCTGCCCCAGAGAGGAGGGGGGGGGTCAAGCTATTCTCCAAAGCACCCGAAGGCCAGACAAGGAACAATGGATGGAAACTGACCAAGGAGAGATTCAACCTGGGAATAAGGAGGAATTTTCTGACAGTGAGAACAATCAACCCATGGAACAGAAGTTGCCTTCAGAAGTTGTGGGAGCTTCATCCCTGGAGGCTTTCAAGAAGAGACTGGACTGCCATCTTGTCAGAAATGGTGTAGGGTCATCTGCTTGGATTGGGGGTTGGACTAGATGACCTCCAAGGTCCCTTCCAACTCTGTTAATCTCTTATCTGACTGCCAGCCCTGAGCATACCGTTGCCAAACCTAGCTAAAAGCAGAGATCTGTTGGAAGAAAACTGGGGGGGGGGGGGATTTTAAGGCTATTCCCACGCCCTGATCTGATTTAAGTCCACGGCATATGCTTGCTCCACATGCTTGCTCATTTGAAGCTAGCCATAATCCCAGTCAACGGTGCCACTGAGTAAATACTTAAATGTTAACGATCATAATTAAAGAGCCTACCTCTTGGATGGGCCACCTGAAGCTTTTAAATCCCTCTTTCTCTCTCTTGCAGTTCAAGAGGAAATGCACGACCGGAATCTCTTACTCTCTTTTCGCTCTGGTGATGCTCGGAAACACACTCTACGGTCTTAGCGTCTTGATGAAAAACCCAGATCCGGGGCAGTCCGAAGCCAATTACGTGATCCACCATTTGCCCTGGCTGGTCGGCAGCCTGGGGGTTCTGTCCCTCGACATCGTGGTATCCTTTTCGGGAAACGAGGGTCGGTGGGGTGGGGTTGTTTCTGCTTTGAAACAGAATCTCTCAGACAGGGCCAGGAAATTAAAAGAGTGTCATAAACTTTTTGATTCGGAGACTTTCTGAACTGCAGTCAACGGTAGTGTCAGAACTGAGGTGGGGTAGCAAAAATAAGTCCTGAACCAAGCAGGATCATCTTTTTAACGACCCCATAATCCCATGCGGGGTGGAGACTAGGCAACTGAATGGAGCCAGCAGTGTGTTTTACTGGCCGGATGCCCTTCCTGTCTCCAGTACGGAGTTTTTTTCCCCCCAGCAGATACATTCTCATTGTGCCCAGAGAGAAAAATATTTGCCTCCAGCTAGGATCGAATTCACAAGCCGCCTGATGGTGAGGCAAGAGCTCCCGCCTCCTGAGCCAAGCACGTTCATTAAAATAACATTTCTTGCTTCGCCAGCTGAGGGACAAGTTTATGCTTCCGGATACTTCCTTTAAATCTGTCTTTTTCATCCATCCGTTCCCGTCTTTAGCCCCTCCGAGACTGCTTAGAGGATAATGAAAAACTATTTTTTGAGGATTGACTAACGGTGCTATAACTCAGAAATTACTGTATTTTCAGAGTATAAAACATACTTTCCCCGCCCTAAAAGATGGTGAAAATTTGGGTGCATCTTATACACCGAATGTAACCCCACCATCCACCAGCCCCCATCCTTTGGCCTCTGCCTCCCAGCAATTTACCTCCTTACAGCAAACAGCAAACAGCCTGTTTCAGTTTCACCTTCAGCACATCCTGATTAGCACAAGCAGCTGATTGTCAGTTGGATTGGCCTACCAACCATCAGCTGTTTCAGGCTGCAGGGATTGCCATTGCCTATTGTCGCCTCTGTGTGCCTCATTTTCGGCCTCCGCATCCCATTTTTGGCCTCCGCGCACCCCGTTTTCCACCCATTCTGATCCCCACCACCCGGAACGGGCAGAAAAATGGGACACACGGACGCCGAAAATGGGGTGTTCGGAGGCTGAAAACCGGATGCAGAGGCTGAAAATCGGGTGTGCGGAGGTGGCTATAGCTGTGCTGAAACTGAAAGGGGCTGTTTGCTGCAAGGAGGTAAATTGCTGGGAGGCAGAGGCAGATATTTTTTTTTTCTGTTTTCCTCTCCCAAAAAAGGTAGGTGCATTTTATAGTCTGAAAAATACGGTAGCTTGGCTGCCCTAATTCTGCCAGTTGTCTGGAGGAGGAAGAGAAATTTCAACGTCGTCCTTGAAACAAGGCAGCAAACTACAGGGAAAAAGATTTTCTGGATGTTTTATTAAGTCTTTTGTAGCCAATGGAGGGTGCCGGGTCCAGTCCCGTGAAAGCAAAACCCTTAATTCTTTCACCTTCAGATTTCGTTCCAATTCCTGGCCTATCGTCGGAGGAAACTGCCGGTCCTGGAAGAAAGAGATGCTCTTTTGGGCAGAGAAGAGGACTCTGTGGAAAGCTGAACAGATCTGCCAGGATTAAATCTTTGGCTGCATTTGAGATTCCAGCAGTGGGATTTTTTGGGGGATTCTGTCCTGAAAACTCCTAAAAAAATAAAGCACCTGGCCTTTTCACGATACTCTAGAAAAAAAATAATACTTCGCCTCTGGAAAAGACGCCACCATTACGAGATTCTTTCCTACCTCAACTCCCTTGAGGGGAAAAAGAAAATAATGATGATGATAATAATGGAAAAACGAACCTTGAAACGCTAAGACTCTGTTCTGTAAGGACAGCGAACTTTTTATCGATGGAATTTCCACTATCCACCACCTCACCTCGGATTTCTCCCCCACCCCCACCCCCTCCAAAAGGGAAAAGTGTAATTTATGAAATGGAAGCGTTGAAAAATAAAACGGCAAGAAACCCCAAAGTGAATTCGGTACCTGGAACCTCGTTGCGGCTCAAGAGTAAAAGGAGGCTGGAGGGGAGGGAAAGGAAGAGGAGGGGTCTTTTTTTCACACAAGGGGCATTCCTTCTAACAAGGCTTTTTTTGGGGGGGGGAGGACATGGAGAAATGAATAAAAAATATTCCCACCACCCCGGCAGGAAGTGGAGATGGTTCTTGGCTTAATCCTTGTTTACCTTCTCATCTCACGCTTGAAGTAACGGTGGGTAGGGTTCAAACATTTTAGCAAGGGGCTCTCTGTCCAGTTGCTGGGTGAGTGTGGCCACGGTGGGTGGGGTTGTTTCTGCCCTCCCCGGCTCCGGAGGTTTTTCTTGAGCCTCCGGGAGGGTGAAAACGGGCCTCCCCAGGCTCTGGAGGCTGGAAACAGGCCCGTCTCAGGCCTTCCCGAATTTCTGGTAGGCCCATTTTTCGCCCTCTCCGAGCGTCTGCATGCACCCTGCACTTACCTGCTTCCAAAATGGGCCAGGTGGGGACTTCAGGGAGGGGAGGGGAGGGCAGGGCCAGCCAGGAGCGGGATTTGGGGTTTCTCTGAACTGCACAGAATCTTAGCTAGAGGTTCTCCCGAACCCCCAGCAGCCTACCCCTGCCTTGAAGCAACGGTTAGCGGGCTTCAGCTCTCCCGCTCACTCACTCCTCCCTTTTTTTTTGCAAAGGAAGGGCAGGAATCCTTGCTTCACAGATAACTAGGAACCTTGGCAGACGTTGAGGCCTGTCAGCCGTTGGTCCCTCCAGCAGCTGAATCAGAGGAGGAGGAGGGGTGGGATTCGGGGTCAGCATCAAGACAACCTGAGAGCTCCGAGGGGTAAGAGGGACTGGAGCTGTCAGAGAAAGGCAGAGGCAGAGCCTCGGCCGTCCATCAGATGAAGAGTCAACAGCCCCCAGGTCTGGAGGCGGCTGATGAGGAAGAGGAAGAACAGCTGGGTCCAGTGCCTGATGCACGGATGCACACAAGGCAGAGGAGAGGAGAGCAGTGGAAATCTATGGGCCAGTCCTTGGGACAGAAGAGTCACTGCTGCTAGCAAAGCCCCTCCCTAGCTCTGGGGATAAAAGGCAGGGGGCGGAGATGAATAGATGTGGTAGGCAACTATTCATCTTCCGGGCAGACGGACTTGTTAGCCTGCGTTGAGAGAGAAACTTTACCGGGCCTGCTGGTGCTCCTAATAAAAAGAATCATTGAGGGTTGGTCGTGTTTGGGGAGCTGGGTCAGAACAGCAGTTTGCAGAGCACCACATCTGACTGAGGCTTGCGAGACATTCAGAGGTAGACTGCCTCTGGCTGGAGAGGTTCCATCCAGCTCCGCTCCCTTCTGCTCATTATACTACTTCTTTTTCCATACATACGTGACTCTTTGAGAGGGAAGCAGGTTCCTTTCCCCCCCAAGGAGTCTTAAATATAAATATTATATATATCAAGCCAGCCGGCTCTAGAAAATATAAAACCGAAAGATATGAAAATTGAAAAGCCCAAAACTGCCAAGAAGCTGTAAGCTCCACCACTGGTTGTGAGAAATGCGGTGGGGTAGTATTCTGATCTAGGGTTCCTGAGAAAGTAAACGGCACAAACTTAGTCCCGGCAAACCTCTTTAGTTCAGACGGCTGTGAATTATTCTCATTCCCAGTCGAAAGGCTTATCAAACAGTCTTGCAGGGGAGGATTTACAAACACTCACCTTATCTCCCTTGGAGTGCTGCCAGAGAACTAATTGCCACAGGAAGGGCAAGGCCAAACTTAGCACAGAGTCAAATGGGTGGATGAACTAATTGCTTCCTGCAAAAGCTCACGTCCCCGTTTGCTTCTCTTTTGTGTCTTATGGGAGGGGCCAATCATCTCCAAGCCTTACTCCCAAGTCGACCCCGTTTTCTTAATTGTTCCCGTCTCCTGGCAGCTCGGCACATGCGCACACTGGGAACAGGCTCAAGCTGTTCTTCTGCCTGAGGTCAGACTCCGGAGGCAGCAAAGAACTATCAGATGGTCTTGGCCTCCTCTCTGCCTCCGACGCAGAGCCCTCGTCCGAGCCTTCCCGACTCCAGGACTGGCCCACGTTCCTCCCCAACCTCCTCACTGTGCGACTCGGCGGCCAGCAGGCTACAACAGGTAGGGGGGCCATGAAGGACCAAGGAACTTGTGACTGAAAGGGGTGTATTTGCAAACTGGTATCCGTTTTTAGTCTGAACCATCATTCCCGTCAGACAAGACACTCAGGACGACGCAACGCCATTTCTGTTAAAAAGAGCATTTCATCGGAAACACTTGAGCCCCGACCCCGAAGCTGTGATCTGCCAATCGGGACCCCTGCCCATCCAAAGGCCGGAGCCTTGAGAGTTGGGGAAAAAAGGACAAGAGAAGGAATCAGAAACAGGCCCAGCGCCCAAGGCTTTCTTACGTTTTTTAAAGATTTTATTTTTTTTTCTGTTTAAGTAATGGAGGCTCAAGTAAGAGAGATGTAGATTCCAATTTGAAGCATTACATATTTAAAAAAAAAAATAATAATAACCAGTTCTTTCGCATTCCCATAGAAATCAAGAACGAGTCGAAAGCATCACACCGCAGCCTCTCGGATGGAAAGCAGGGACTGGAGGGAGGGGGGGTTGACTCTTTCCCAACTTTTCGCAGATCTCTTAAGGGGGAGGGAGGGCAGCTGCCTAGCCCCCCCCCCCCACTCTCACATTCCTCACACACCCCCCATCCTCCTTTCTCAACTTTTCTCCCAAACATACACCAAACACATTTTTCCACGATGTTTTTTTTTTCTTCTTCTTTCACAAACCATGGTTATTTAATAAAGGTTTTTTTTTTTGTTTTTTTGTTTCTTGTACATTTTTTACACCAATATAACAAAAATATGGAGAGAGCGGTGGGGAAGCCGGGAAGGGTCGCACCAAGAATCAAAGGGGGAAAAAACAAAAAACAACCATGATCGGTGGAAATATGCGGATAAACGTAAGGCCCAAGATGATGGGAAAGGGGAGGTTGGGGGAGAAAGAGGATCGAAAAAGGGAAGGACACAAATCTCAGAGGATTCTCACCGTAAAATACCGTTTTTGCAAGGCTGTGGCAATAGACAGTGGAAATTAAGCTGCTAGAGCGAACTTCCCCCGTTGCCCCCCTCAAAAAAACCCTTTTATTTGAGGTGGTGATGGGGGAAAAAAACGGAGACCTTTATTTTTATGTATCTTATGAGTGGAAGAATTTTGTACGCAGGAAATGAAAATAACAGGGAGGAGGCTGAGGGGAGGAGGATGCCAAGGGGGGGGGGGGGAAGAGAGAGAAGGTTCCTAAGAAATTTGGGGGCTGGGGTGGGGGGGGGTCGCGCTAATGAGTGCATGGCGTGTCTTGTTAGCATCCTCAAAGGGGGAGACGCTGTTTTCTAACTTTGCTGTTTTCTCTTCAATGCCTCCACCAGGTCGTACTTCAGAGCTTCCTGCTTCGATTTGTCGGCAACGTCTGCACAGACCTGTTGGGAGAAAAAGAGGCAACGGGGTTAGGAGGAGAAAAGGGGGGGGGGGCGGCGAGGGCAGCCGGCGGCTTCCGGCAAATTTCTCCTCTCCCCCCCCCTCCAAACAGCATCTCCGACACGTCAGGTAGCGCTTCCCCCCACAATTCCTAAAACCGGATCCCCGGTCGCTGACCTCCAGCGCATTGTTAGTAGCATTGGGAAGTGTGCATGGAAGGTCCGTCGTAACTTCGGGCGGTTGTTAAATGAGGACTGTCTGTACACGGCAGCCTGGTCGAGGGTGAGGGTGTGTGTGTGATTTTGTTGTTGTTCCTGTTCTGACCTGGGCTTCCCCAGCGGGCATAAAGCTGAGTCCTCGTCCCGATAAACCCCTTTTATTTAATTATAATGAATTCCTTGCCAGCCAAGTCTTTCCTCTCCCACCGTCTTTCAAGAAAGTTCACAATGACCGACCTTGATCAGGTTTGGAGAGCGGCCAAGCCGATATCTTTCAGTGGCAAGAATGCAGGAATGAACTAATTGTCTCCTGCAAACTCTCCTCCCCTTTCGCTCCTCCTTTGATTCCTCTGGAGCAGCCCTTCATCATCCACCTGTGGCTTTACTCCTGAGTTGCCCCTTGTTCTTTAGCTGTTCCCTTCGTCTGGCAACTCTGGGCATGCGCACACTGGGAACAGGCTCCTGCTGTTCATCTGCCTCACTGATGTCCGACTCCGAGGCAGCTGGTAACAGTCAGACGGCCCTGGCCCCCTCTCTGCCTCCGACGCAGAGCCCTCATCAGAACCTTCCCCAACCTCCTCACTGTCCGGATCGGCTGCCAGCCCTGTTTGTGAGCCATAACAGTTCCAGGGTTGAAATCACTCGCAAAAACCACACCCGCACACACAGACGACCCAGGGCAGGGCTGTCGCATTCTCAAGCGCAAGGAACTCCACACGGCAAGGCAAGGTGAGCAAACTTAAGGTTATCAAGGCGGCTTCCTCCATCCCCTTCCTTAAAAAAAATAACAACAACAACAACGGGACTTGGAGAATTAGGAGTTAGTTGGCGTGAAGGCCGATTCTCTCATGCGGATAATGCTCTCAGTCCAGGTAAGTGGTGTTTTAGTGCCAAGGTGCCCTGTAAGCCAGTTTCAGCATTGGTGGGAGGGGGGGGGGAAGAGGACGGGATAGGGTGGGTGTACCTTCGCTGGTTTAGTTATCTGGCTGAATGTACATCTGCCGCTGGGTCAGAACCTGAGAGAGCTCCCTCTGCAACTGCTTATATTTTTGGTTGTCAGGAATAGCGTCCAATTGATCTGGGCGGAGACGGAAGAGGAAAGCCGAGGAAGGAGAGAAAAGGGTCAGACAAGTTGGCAGAGAGAAAAATACGAGGAAGGAAGGCAGAGGGGGCCGGGGGTCGAGAGCAGAAGGGGGAAGGGAAGGGAGAAGTCGGGAGTCTCCCAGTGCTGAAATCACAGATTTCTCAGACGAAAGAAAGAGAGAGAGGAAAAAAGGAAAGGAAGCCGGGAGCCTTTTCTTCCAATGCTTAAAATCGGTTCCCGGCAAACCGGCAAACCCATCCTCTGGCTCCAGCAGGTTTAACTGGAGGAAGCGGGCACCACGGTCGGCTAATCTGCCAGGGCTCTTCTTCTGGGGCAGGAGGGGACCAATTTAACAGAATAGTTAGAGTTCAAAGGGACCCCCCGGACGTCTTTTAAGTCCAGCACACACCCCACACCCCCCCCCCGAAGCAAGGAGAACCTAGACCAGGGGGTTTCAAACTCGATTTCATTGAGGGCCGCCTCAGGGATGCGGTTTGTCCTTTGGAAGCTGGAGTGGGCGTGGCCAGCATGATGTCACTTGTGTTGGGGGCCCTAGCGCTCGGCCAGCATGTTTTCAAGCTCTCCCGAGCTCTGTTTTTCAGCTGCGACGGCCTGCTGCGACCCTCTGCCAGCAAAAATGGAGCTCGGGGAGGGGGGACTGGCAGAGCCACTAGAGGCCGGTCCTTCACTATTTCCACAGTAGCCCCACGGGCCAGATCTAAGCACCCCCGTGGGCTGGATCCAGACATGTGTTTGACACCCTCTGCCGTAGACCATTTCTGACAAATATATACATATATATATATATATATTCTTACTTTTCGTAGGTTTTATGTGTGTTTTTCTTTAAGCCAGGCTTTTCCTACGTAACTAAGAAGTTTCTGCAAACCCTGGTTGAGTGACATCACATTCACTAACTTTCTGGGTTTTTCCCCCCCTTCTTTTCATTCTGGCAGCCATCAGATTTTGTGCTTGCCCATTTGGAGACTTATATAGCTATAAGATACTATCTTATTTAGCTATAAGGATACATGAGATGTAGGTGTGGCTTACTGATGATGGCTAATGAGCCAGAAGTAGATCTATATAAGTCTCCAAGTCTCCAAATGGGCAAGCATAAAATCTGCTGGCTGCCAGAATGAAAAGAAGGGAAAAAAACCCCAGAAAGTAGTGAACGTGATTTCACTCAACCAGGGTTTGCAGAAACATCTTACTTACATAGGAAAAACCTGGCTAAAGAAATATTATTAAGAAATTTAATTATAGAATTATCAGCAAAAATATTAAAAACATAGAAAATAGCTTGTTGGCTATATTATACTGTCTAGACGGCCATGAGATTGGGCTGAAAGACAAAAATTGGAGATTTGTGATATCTCCTCCATTCGTGGCAATCCAGGATGACCAACACAAAAAAACATGCATATATATATATATATATATGCATATATAAATACGACCGCAGCACTGCAGCGCATCCATTGTTACCTCAGCCCGTTGACAATGTCCTTTGTCTTTCCAAAATAAATCTCATTCAGCGTACTTCTGATTTTATTCTCCATGTCCTAGAATGGGAGAGAGAGAGAGAAAGAGAGAGAATTCATGGTCATCCCAAGGCCCTGTGGTTTTAGGGAGGGGCGGGAGCAGGAGTGGGCTGCTGGGGATTCGGGAGAACCGCTAGTTAAGATTCTCTGCAGTTCCGAGAATCCCCCAAATCCTGCTCCTGGCTGGCCCCATCCACCATTCTCCACCCAGGAGGTCACCCTGCCACCTCCCAGGAGATCCTACGCAGTCCAGTTTTGGGTGCAAGTAAGTGTAGAGTGCGCCCGGAGGCTCAGGGAAGGTGGAAAATGGGCCTACCGGAAGATCGGGAACGGGTCCGTTTCCAGCCTCCGGAGCCTGGGGAGGCCGTTTTCACCCCCCCCCCCCCGGAGGCTCGACAAAAGCATCTGGAGCCTGGGAAGGGCAAAAAACGCACCGCAGTGCAGGAAGCCAACTAGGCCACGCCCACCATGGCCACACCCACTCAGCCACCCAGCAGAGAAGCCCTTCCTAATTTTTTGAAGTCCACCCCAGGGTGGAGGAGGAAGGGAGAAACATGAGACCAACCCACGGAGGAGACAAGCTGCCCATAACTTTAGTCACCCCAAAGAGACTCCGCTGGCCTTCCGGTCTCCTACGAGGCCCATGGAAAGCATCTGCTTAACTGGGCCCCTCCATTGAAGACAACTCCCAAGTAGAGCATCAACTCCCAAGGCTCTTTTTTAAAAAAAAAAAAAATTAGATTTATATGCCGCTCTTCTCCGAAGACTCAGGGCAGCTTACAACGCGTTAAGCAATAGCCTTTATACTTTTGTATATTTATATTTATACAAAGTCAGCTTATTGCCCCCACAAACTGGGTCCTCCATTTGACCTACCTTAGAAAGGATGGAAGGCTGAGTCAACCTTGAGCCTGGGAGATTCGAACTGGTGTAATTGCAGACAGCTGGATGTTAATAACAAGCTTTAGTCTGCTTTTAGCCTGTTGAGCTATCCAGGCTGTTCATGTGGCCTATTCTTATATCCTTCCTATTTTTTAAAATGTTTTTTTATTTTATTTCTTATAAACACATTTATACGTAAGGTCCTTTCCATCCTTTTCCATTCGTCTTTTCTTTTAACTCTCATTTTTCATGTTTATTTTTTCGAGACTGCTCTTTTACCCCCTTGACCTATTTTTTAATGTGAGTTTTGAATCTAATTCCTATTCTCCCATCCTCCCTTCTGAGCTTGTCATCCCTCCAGGCCAGCCAAACTCCTCTGGGCCATTTCTTAAAAAAGAGAAAGCCAGCTCTGCTTGTCATTCATTGGGCAGAACTGTAGCATTTTCAGTATGGAATAACGGTGAATAAAAACAGAGAATCCTGCAAGCTGAAGGTTTCCAGGTTAACGGTCAGGTGGGATCTCGGCCACCAGGGGGCAAGCAGGGCATCCGCAAAAAAACAAAGGCCGTTTCCAGGCTGATTGCCCTGACCGTACATTTCGAGGGCAACCCGCCCAAAATTTCTTATCATCCAGGACGGACCGTGGGCAGCTCCTCCACCTATCCCCCCAAAAAAGGCATGATTTCCAGTTTGCTTATCATTTGGTTTCAAAAGCTTCACGTTTTAGGAACTTGTACTCCCGAAATAGGGACAACGGTGGCTCAGTGGCTAAGAAGCTGAGCTTGTCGATCTAAAGGTCAGCAGTTTGGCAGTTCGAGTCCCTAGTGCCGCGTAACGGGGTGAGCTCCCGTGACTTGTCCCAGCTTCTGCCAACCTAGCAGTTGGAAAGCCCGTAAAAAAAAATGCAAGTAGAAAAATAGGAACCACCTTTGGTGGAAGGGAACAGCGTTCCGTGCGCCTTTGGCGTTGAGTCATGCCGGCCGCATGACCACGGAGACGTCTTCGGACAGCGCTGGCTCTTCGGCTTTGAAACGGAGATGAGCAGCGCCCCCTAGAGTTGGGAACGACTAGCATGTATGTGCGAGGGGAACCTTTACCACCAAACCGCACCTTTCGCATCTGGGGGAGAGTCTTGGGCAAGCTATGAGGAGACTTTTGAGATACATTAAAAGGAGAGGGTTTGAGCCCAGGATACAAAAAAGCTGCTTCCTCCCCCCCCACTCCAGTCTCCTGTATACCGTATTTTTCGGAGTATAAGACACCCTATCTTTTTTGGTGAGGAAAAGAAGAAGAAGAAATCTCCCTCTGCCTCTTGAGCAATTTTGCCTCATTGCAGCAAACAGCCTGCTTTACTTTCAGTTTCGTTTTCAGCATAGCTTGATTAGCACAAGGAAAAAAAAAAATCTGCTCCAGACGATTTACCTCTTTGCAGCAAGCAGCAGAGCCCTGTG
This sequence comes from Coluber constrictor foxii, assembly GCA_038048745.1. Lineage (NCBI taxonomy): Eukaryota > Metazoa > Chordata > Lepidosauria > Squamata > Colubridae > Coluber > Coluber constrictor. Next base: position 18,584,897 of record CM075974.1, read on the forward strand.
CAAAACGGCTGAGAGCAAATCACTTGAGAGTCGGGAGTCCCATCCGATCAACTTGTGCTAATGAGGCTGTGCTGAAGCTGAAAGGAGCCGTTTTTTTCTTGCTGTTTGCTTGCAAGGAGGTAAACTGCTGGGAGGCAGAGGCCAAAGGGTGGGGGCCAGAGGGTGGGGCGGGGCTACATTCGGTGTGTAAGACGCACCCAATTTTCACCCCTTTTTAGGGGGGAAAAAGGTGCATCTTATACTCCTAAAAATATAGTATTTTATGCTATGGATCTTCTCCGATGTTTAGTGGCAAACCTCCATGTTTCCTTCCCTATGCATTTGGGTAAAGTGGCAGGGAGAGGGAGGTGAAAACAAGAGTACTACGATCTCTGTGCCCCCTTTCCCTTTCCCCTCGGGCCCCATAGAGGTGGGCACCTCCTCTGGCCTGCCAGCCAGTCAGCAATGAATTCTGCAAAACCAGGGGTGAAGCTATTACTGTTTAGATGCCCAGTGAGGGGCTAGAATTGGGGTGTGAATCCAAGACGTACATTCAACCTGACTGGCTTTTCGGCTATTAGTTGCCCACGAGCAAAACACGAAGATCAAAGGTTAGGAGGGAAGGAGGGAAGGAGGGGCCTTCACCCCCATTTCCTGAGCCCACGGTCTGGGGGGGGGGGGGACGAGGGGGGGTGTTAAAAAGGACCGCCCCCCTCCATCAGGAGGGCCTTACCTCAACCAGACGGCCAATATTGGCTATATGCGGAGAGGAATCGCTCACCGTCTCATCTTTTTCCATCTGGGAAGAAAGGAAGGAAAAAGATGAGGAAGGAGGAAGAGGACGGAGGAAGCGGCTGCAGAGCCCCTCACCTGCCAAGGGGTCAGCAGAAAGGAGGCTGGGCCCCGCCAGGAGGAAAACGGTCAGTCGCCCCAACCCCACACATGGGACAAGTTTGAAGTGCCCAGCAGCTTTCTGGGCCGAGAGAGGGAGATGAGGGTGGTTAGTGAGTGACAGCAGATCAGGATGGAGCAGAGGTTCCCTCTCTGGTGCCCTCTTTCCACAAAGGTCACACAAGGAATGTTCCTGAGATAGGGGGTCTCTTTGGAAGGGGGTGAGAGCTGAAAGCCTGCATCTCCACCCCACCCCCCTCGCCCTCCAAGCAGACGGAGAGCATCGAACGGACAGGGCCTGACGGGGCATGTAATTTCATCAGCGTGCCTTCCAGGCAAGCAATAGCCTGCTGGTGGCTGGGTGCCAGCTCCAATTAGCTGCCCCAGTCGTTTTTTTTGTTTTATAAAACACACAAAAGGGGAGAGGGGAGATTAAGGGCCTTTGTTTCACTGGGTGTGGGCGATGGGGGGGGGAAGGATGAGACAGGAAAAGCTTGTGGGGCCCTCCAGGAGGTTCTCCTGTCTCATCCTCGGGGCATTTTCTCCACCTTCCGCAGTGCTCTCGGCACAAGGCCAGATGTTCAGCAAGAGCTGAGCGGCCTTCCCACCCGCCCCGCGCCCTCAACAACAGGGCGCAGGTGTCCCCCAACTTCTGGAACTGCGGTGGTGGTGGAGAAACTTAAGGGCGTGCAGTGCCTGACAAGGGGGGGGGGGGAGATGGAGGAAGATTACAGAAGTGCAACAGCTGCTTGAGGGAGCGAAGGAGGAAAGGAAGGTTTTCATTTCCATTTTATTTTATTTTTTAATCTTCCAATCCTGGGAATTTGACCCAAACTTGAGAGGCATCGGCTCCTTCTCTGGGGGAGAGACAGTTCATTATCTTCACAGGCTGCTTGGGGAGATCCAGGGATGGGAACCTGGGGGGTGGGGGTGGGGGGGGCAGGCAGGGGGTGGTGGAGGAAACTACTCGGCTCCATGCAGAGGGCTGAGCAGAAACTACCATGTTTCCCCGAAAATAAAA
>CM075974.1:18586987-18681987 GCA_038048745.1 Coluber constrictor foxii
GGAAGAAGGAGGAGGAGGAGGAAAAGGAGAAGAGAAGAAGGAGAGGAGGAGGTGGGGGAGAAGGAGAAGAAGAAAGAGGAGAAGGAGAAGGAGGAGGAGGAGATGGAGAAGAAGGAGGAGGAGGAGAAGAAGGAGGAGGAGAAGAAGAAGGAGGTGGAGGAGAAGAAGAAGAAAGAGGAGAAGGAGGAGGAGGAGGAGGAGATGGAGAAGATGGAGATGGAGAAGAAGGAGGAGGAGGAGGAGGAAAAGAAGAAGAAAGAAGAAGAAGGAAGAAGGAAGAAGGAAGAAGGAAGAAGAAGAAGAAGAAGAAGAAGAAGAAGAAGAAGAAGAAGAAGAAGAAGAAGAAGAAGAAGAAGAAGAAGAAGAAGAAGAAGAAGAAGAAGAAGAAGAAGAAGAAGAAGAAGAAGAAGAAGAAGAAGAAGAAGAAGAAGAAGAAGGATGATCACAGTGTCTCCCTCCATTAATTCCTGCAGCAGGGGCATCCAACCTTGGTGACTTTAAAGACTCAGTTGGACGTCCCTGCCCCAAGTTCCAGGCCTTGAAATGTCTTGGGAAACAGGTCCCAGAAGCTTCCAAGGGAGACTGGGGTGGGGGCGGGGCCAAAACAAGGTCAACCTGAGCTTCCTTAGGGTTCAAAGACCTGTCCCACCTGGCAGTTTTGTATGGGGAGCTGGGGCTACAAACCCCATGGTGTGTTCTTGGGGCTGACAAAGTGGGGGGAGGAGGTACCACTGGATTGTCCCAAGGTTTACGAGGCTTGGACCAAGGGCAATGAAGCCAGCGTACAGGCTTGGCTAGGCATCCCAGGCTGACCGTACCAATTCAGGCCCAGCTGGTCAATTCAGACCCAAGTGAAAGGTTTGATGTCCGTGCTAAAGCATCGGAGAGGGAACCTTTGCCCTCCTCCCTTCCTTAAAGGTAAAGGTAAAGGTTCCCCTTGCACATCTTTGCTACTTGTTCCCGACTCTAGGGGGCGGTGCTCATCTCCATTTCAAAACCGAAGAGCCAGCGCTGTCCGAAGACATCTCCGTGGTCATGTGGCCGGCATGACTCAACACCAAAGGCGCACGGAGCTCTGTTACCTTCCCACCAAAGGGGGTCCCTATTTTTTTACGTGCTTTCCAACTGCTAGGCTGGCAGAAGCTGGGACAAGTCACGGGAGCTCACCCCGTAATGCGGCACTCGGGATTCGAACCGCTGAACTGCTGACCTTTCAATCGACAAACTTAGCATCTTAGCCACTGAGCCACTGCGTCCCTCCCTCCCTTTCTTAGGGAGTTACAATTCCCAGCAGCCCCTGCCAGAGTTGACCAAGAGTCTACTGGGCAACTGGAGCAACCAAGAACCAACCAACCAACCATCTCTGCCTCCCTTACCCACCCACCCACCAATGGTTGGGAAGACCGCCTGGTCCGTGACCAACGCCCTTGCTTAGCATTAGACCATTTGGGACAACCCAAGCAGGGGTCTCCAAAGGACCTTCCAGAATAGGTGTCCACCACGGGTGAAATGCTACTGGTTCGGACTGGTAGCAATGACAGCGGGTGGTTCGGAGAACCGGTAGCGACAGCAGCGCGAGGCTCCACCCACCCGCCCAGTCATCGTTACTTCCTGGTTTTAACCAGGAAGTAACCTGTTTTTTATCCTCTGCACATGTGCAGAAAAGTTTGCGTATGCTCACAGGGTATGCGCGGGCATGTGCACTTCCGAACCGGTAGGGAAGGTTAAGTAGATTTCACCCCTGGTGTCCACCTTTCCCAATCAAGCCGGGCTAGGAGATGCTCGGCCTACCCAACTCAGCCCCAAAAGTACATTTTGATGAACTAAGAGATGCTCGCAAGGTTTGCTGATTTTTTGTTGATGTTGTTGTTGTCCTGAACGAATTAGTTTAATTTGCTGATTTAAGACCGGGGGGTGGTGGTGGTCTTAAATCTTTATCGTACTGCGAGTACGATAAAACGAGGAACTAATTAAAAACAGGGCCTTTTGGATGAGGAAACAAGGCACATGATGAAAGCTCGGTCATGCTCTTCAGCCCAAGGCTGACTAATCTATGGTCTTTCCCATTCCTTCAAACAATCAGGAATAATTACATTCTGCAACTGGACCACCGCTTTCGCGGATCCCCTCCCCACAAAATCTAAGGCAGGAGGCGACCTGGAGAAGCTCCCCAGTCAAAGCTCCTCCAGACACACACGGCTGCTCCCCATGAACACATCGTCACTCCAAGATGGCCAAATTGCAACCTCTCCTGGATTCGGCAAGGAGGGGCCAGAAATCTTTGCATGGTTGAACCCAAATGATCTACGGGATGATGGGAACATGGGGGTTACCCTAAAAGAGTAACTCAGGAGCCTGAGTAGCGCAGGGGGCTAATGCCTCCCACTAAAGGCAGCAGTTAACATCCAGCTGCCTGTAATTCTGCGAGTTCAATCCTAGCCAGGCTCAAGGTCGACTCAGCCTTCCATCCTTTCTAAGGTGGGTAAATTGAGGACCCCGTTTGTGGGGGCAATAAGCTGACTTTGTAAAAATATATACAAAAGTATGAAGGCTATTGCTTAATGCATTGGAAGCCGCCCTGAGTCTCCAGAGAAGGGCAGCATATAAATCAAATTTTTAAAAAAAGCGCCAAAGAATGGAGGCTTTTGAATTTTGGTGCTGGAGAAAACTCCTGCGAGTCCCTTGGACTGCAAGGTGATCCAACCGGTCGGTCCTAGAGGAGGTCAACCCTGACTGCTCTTTAGAAGGCCAGATCCTGAAGAGGAAACTCAAATCCTTTGGCCACCTAATGGGAAGGAAGGAAGGACTCCCTGGAGAAGAGCCAAATGCTGGGAACAATGGAAGGCAAAAGAAGAAGGGGACGGCAGAGAACGAGGTGGCTGGATGGAGTCACCAAAGCAGTTGCCGTGAGCTTAAATGGACTCCAGAGGACAGGAAGGCTGGAGGAATGTTGTCCATGGGGTCGCGATGGGTCGGACACAACTTCGCAACTAACAAAACAAGTAGTTCCCAAAGTCTCCGGCCTTGGCCAAATCTATGATCGGGGTTTTGTGCGAACGGCTGTTGCACCTTTCCTATTTAACACAGCTGCCTCCAGAAAGACGGCGTCGTATTTTCAACGATGCTGCAACTTGGGTTTTTATTTCTGCTCCAGTTCCCCTTTTGGCAACGGCCGGCCCTCATGTTCCAGGACAAGTGCCAAAGAACTGCGCAATGAACTGTTCGCATTTATCACTTCACTCTTCACATCGCAATCTTTTCTTTTTTTTTCTTTAAAGGTAAATTGACTGCAGCTTTGCCACGAACTAATCTCGTTTTCACAACTGAGCCGATCGGATGGAGGATGATTAAAATTCCCCAACGATGCTGGCTCCTGTAGATTCGGGGAAGGGGGTGAAATGTCACCCCCTGTAAATAGAATTTAAACAGAAGAGAATATTTTTTTTTTAAAAAATGTCTTTTTAGGTCATCCTCTAAAATACTGGGAGAGCCTCAAGGGGCCAAAGAGAGAGAGAGAGAGAAAAGTAGAGGATTAGCAACAAGAGCCTTAAGGTCCAGAGTCAGAAACCCAAAGACAAGAGCAAAGGGCTCCTGGGAGTTGTAGTTTCATCCAGCTGGTGTGTGTGTGTGTGTGTGTGTGTGTGTAATTAGGAAAAAGAGGCTAAGGGAACGTGACACAACCCCCTTGGCCCCGGGACTGGAGAACATCAAACCAACTACACATTGTCTCCCATTGAGAAGCTCAATTCATTACAGACGCTCCTGGCCTCACGACAGCTTGTTCAGTGACCCTTCAAAGTTATGACGCCAGTGGGAAAAAAGGTGACTTATGACCGTTTTTCCACATTGAACGACCGCAGCAGATCCCCACAAATCCCCTGAGGCGAAATCTGGAAGCTCGGCCACGGGCAAGTACGGTATTATGACGGTTCGCCGTGCGGTGCGATTCCCTTCTGACAAGCAGGGTTAACGGGGGAGATCGGAGTCCCTTAACAACCCTGTGGCTAAGATTTAACAACTGCAGCGATTCGCTTAACAACAGTGGCAAGAGAGTTCTTAAAATGGGGCAAAGCTCACCGAACAAATATCTTGCTTACATTGGGCTCAGTGGTGGGATTCAGCCGGTTCGTCGTTTTGTCTCCCAGGTAAATGCAGGGTTAACGGGGTGTGTGTGTGCCACCCCCCCCCCCCACAGCCCATTTTTGCTCCCAGGGGATGCAGGAGGCTGAGTGCTGCCTGTCACCCCACCCCCTGGCCACGTCCACCCAGCCGGTCATTAGGTCAGAGAACCGGTTGTTGAATTATTCAAATCCCACCACTGCTTGGGCTCAACTGTAGTTGTAGGTTGAAGAGAACCCTGTGCTGAAATGAGCCTGAGTAGCGTAGGGGGATAATGCCTCCTACAAAGGCAGCATTTAAGAACCAGCTGCCTGCAATTACTGCGAGTTCAATTCTAGCCAGGCTCAAGGTCGACTCAGCCTTCCATCCTTTATAAGGTGGGTAAATTGAGGACCCAGTTTGTTGGGGGCAATAAGCTGACTTTGTATAAATATAAATATACAAAAGTATGAAGGCTATTGCTTAACGCACTGTAAGCCGCCCTGAGTCTCCGGAGAAGGGCGGCATATAAATCAAATTAAAAAAAATATATGAAGAGAACCCTGTGCTTTCAAAGGGGAGGGGGTGATGGGATAGGACGGGACCCCACCCTGATACAGGCACAAACCTCCAGCTAAGCCCTGATCATATTCATCCCCCCTCCCAGACAAGGAAGCAAACAGCGTCAAGCCCACCCACCCACCCACCCACCCATCCATCCCCGGGGTCAATCTTCCCTCCAACTCCCATTTAAAGAAAGCCCCTCCCTCAAAAGTGGGCTTGCCAAAGGAGGGAGGGGGGGATTAAACCTTGATGAATAGGAAACGGCCTTCCATCCATCGCAGCTGGTGGAGAAGGCGGCTTATATTCCCTCTCGAGACATTCCATACCTGTGGCAGCAGTTTTTTGCCTGTAACTTAAGACTGGCTTAAGTTTTGGCTCGGGTTCGTCGGCAATGAATGCCCTGAGCAGGGAGGGGAAGGGGAGAGGGAGGACTGGAATGGCCACCTCGGGAAAAGCTTGAGTTTTTTACAGAAAGATCCGCTGGGCCTTTTAGCCCAGCGAAGTGCGAAAATAAGCAGCCGAATATAACGAAGGGATGGTCCTCTTTCTGGGGGGATGGGGGGGGAATCTCGCTCCCTAAGAGTTTCAGAGAATGAATAGGGGATCGTCCCTCACCTTTAACCAGCCACCCCAACCTCCCCCCCCCCACCACCACCAGAGAAGGAGTCAACGTACAAGTCTCTGTACTGGTCAAAGGCGTTGTTGGCCTCCACCTCGAGCTTCCGCAGGCGAGCCGAAGGCATGGCGCCATCTTCCAAGTGGGGGTCGTATTTGTTGCTCCAGGGTGACCTGTAGAAGGAGGAAAGGGGGGGGGGTGTGGGAAAAAAAATCCCGATGATTTTCATCCCACGTCAAGAGTCCCGTTTTCACACACACACACACACACACACACACTCATATACCCCCGATGCTGCAGTTGCGAGGATTGGCACGGAGAACAGACACGGTGCAGATTATTTGGGGCAGGGGGTCTAGGGGAGCAAGAGGAGAGGGGAGGGAAGCTGGGAAGAGAAGCATTAAAGCAACCCGACTGACAAGAAGGGAGGAAGAAGGGAGGCCTGCAGCAAAGAAAATGGGGCTCCCACCCCAGAATTTTGTGGCCAATCCCTCCTCCGGTGCGTCTTTCATTAAATTCGGAGACGGGACAGGGAAGGGCAAACCGGAAAGATCCCCCCCACTAAATCCTCTTCCCCGTGATTTGTCAGCATCGAGGGCACCCTCCATGTTTTGTCTTGATGGCCTCAGCAGCTCTGCTGTCCCTGGATTTTTATTTTTATTTATTTTTAATCAGGCTTCCAGCTCCATAGATAGATGTTCCTGCTTTTAATTAGCTGCGTACGCTTGGGCTTTTTAACGGTTTTGGCTGTTCTTGGGTGCATCTTGATGTTAAAATCTGTTATTTTCAAAGGAATTTGAAAATTTGTGCCAAATAATTTGCTTTTCCTTATTGAAACATTTGTTAATTTATTAATTTATTTATTAGTTACAAAGGCCCACTTGTAACCGGACACAGGGGAGCACTGATAAGGGGCTTATGTCCACAGCTATCCCACCTCCTTTAACAAGGCAGAGAGGTTTGATTAAAAACAGGGAAGAATCAGAATGGTTTAAAACATGGAATTATTTTTACTGTTGGTTGCAAAAGAGATATAAGTGATTTAACTGTATAAATGTGAGTAAAAAAACCTGATAGTAAGAATACGACCATAGTAAATCAATTGGTTTGAAGATGACCGAGACAGAAGAAATTGCTGGTACAAGAGGAATAAAATGAACTGAAGAATTTAACATCGAGATGTCACAGGGGAGGGCTGATTGATGTTTTAAATGTATGTTTTTTAAAAATATAATAATAATAGTAGTAGTAGTAGTAGTAGTAGTAGTAGTAGTAGTAGTAATAATAATAATAATAATAATAATAATAATGTTTATGTAAAAAAACAAAAACAAGGTAGAGAGGCGCAGGTAGCAATAAGTTTTATGTGTGGGTTCTGGCCTGCAGAACATACTCACACAGTCTCAGTCTCTCTCTCTCTCTCTCTCTCCCAGTCTCTCTCGTCTCTCTCTCTGTCTCTCTCTCCCAGTCTCTCTCGTCTCTCTCTGTCTCTCTCTCCCAGTCTCTCTCGTCTCTCTCTCTCCCAGTCTCTCTCATGTCTCTCTGTCTCCCAGTCTCTCTCATCTCTCTCTGTCTCTCTCTCCCAGTCTCTCTCGTCTCTCTCTCTGTCTGTCTCTGTCTCTCTCTCCCAGTCTCTCTCATCTCTCTGTCTGTCTCTCTCAGTCTCTCTCTCCCAGTCTCTCTCGTCTCTCTCTCTGTCTGACTCTGTCTCTCTCTCCCAGTCTCTCTCATCTCTCTGTCTGTCTCTCTCTCTGTCTCTCTCTCCCAGTCTCTCTCATCTCTCTCTGTCTCTCTCTCCCAGTCTCTCTCATCTCTCTCTGTCTCTCTCCCCCAGTTTCTCTCATCTCTGTCTGTCTCTCTCTCCCAGTCTCTCTCGTCTCTCTCTGTCTCTCTCCCAGTCTCTTGTCTCTCTGTCTGTCTCTGTCTGTCTCTCTGTCTCTCTCTCCCAGTCTCTCTCGTCTCTCTCTCTGTCTGTCTCTGTCTCTGTCTGTCTCTCTCTCCCAGTCTCTCTCGTCTCTCTCTCTGTCTGTCTCTGTCTCTGTCTGTCTCTCTCTCCCAGTCTCTCTCGTCTCTCTCTGTCTCTCTCCGTCTCTCTCATCTCTGTCTCTCTCTCCCAGTCTCTCTCATCTTTCTCTGTCTGTCTCTCTCTCTGTCTCTCTCTCCCAGTCTCTCTCGTCTCTCTCTCTGTCTCTCTCCCAGTCTCTCTCGTCTCTCTGTCTCTCTCCCAGTCTCTCTCGTCTCTCTGTCTGTCTCTCCCAGTCTCTCTCGTCTCTCTCTGTCTCTCTTCCAGTCTCTCTCGTCTCTCTGTCTCTCTCGTCTCTCTCTCTGTCTCTCTCCGTTTCTCTCTCTCTCCGTCTCTCCTCTCTCTCTCTCCCTCCCTTCTCACACCCACACATGTCCTAACTCACTCCTCATATAAAGGATGAGAGGTAACTTTATCCACCAGAAACCCACTGTTACCCCACTCCAAAAAAAAAAGTGCTTTTAAAGCAAGCAAGTGCCGAAGACACATTTCAGGGAGGCGTTGTGAGAAAAGGCAGATGCACTCCACACACCCACACGGGATGAGAGGACCTGGAGGTGGTCCTTGGCCTCTCCTCGGTTTCTGTCGCAGTGAAGTCTTGTTAAGCAGCCTCTTGGAAGACACACAAACACACACATACACACACACACACACACAAAAGAAGGGTTCCAGGAAGGCGGTTCAAAGCGAGGGGGTTATAGGAGCGCATGGAGGATTTTTATATCCATGGGGCTGGCTTTCGTCCTCCGGAGGCTGACGCTGCTTGACATTCCCCAGATGTGTTTCCCACAATAGGGGGTGCGGAGGGGAGCAGGGACGGTCTGGCAAAGGGTGCAGATAAGAGTTTACCAACTTATTGGATATGAGCTCGCTGGCCTTTGGGTAAAGAGAATAAGGCACAGGGGGTCCCAAACTTAACAAGCATTTGATTCTGACCGTTTGAAGTTACAGCACCACTGTATTCTAACCGAGGCATTCCCAAACCACGAAGCAGACTCCTTGTCCCAACTAAAAACCCCTTTTTATTAATTGACTGCGAATTCCTCTCATTCACATCCAGCAAAAGTCTTTCAAGGGAGAATTGACAGTCACAGACCTTATCTGGCTTGGAGAGCTGCCAGGCCGATATCTTCAAAACGTGGCAAGGAGTCAGGAAACAATTAAGCGAACTAATTGTCTCCTGCAAACTCCCCTCCCCTGTCGCTCCTCTTTGATTCCCTCTGGGAGGGGCCGTCCACCTGCAGCCTTACTCCTGAGTCGACCCTTGTTCTTTAGCAGTTCCCTTCGTCTGGCAACTCTACGCATGCGCACACTGGGAACAGGCCCCAGCTGTTCTTCTGCCTCACTGATGTCTGACTCCGAAGGCAGTTTGATAACTGTCAGACGGCCCTGGCCCCCTCTCTACCTCCGACGCAGAGCCCTCATCGGAGCCTTCCCCAGACTCCAGGACTGGCCCAGGTTCCTCCCCAACGTCCTCACTGTCCGAATCTGCTGCCAGATCCGCAGGCCGCTGGCGAGCCACAACACACTGGGAAACAAGTTACGACCGTTGCAGCATCGCCACCTGATCAAAATTCAGATGCAGAATTCCTGGGTCGTGTGATCCCCTTTTTGGGAATCTCTGACGAGCGAAGCTAATGGGGAAGCCCGATTGACTTAACAACCGTGTGACTAGCTTAACAACGCCAGGAATTCTCTTAACAATGTGATAAGGAAGGTCATGGAACGGGGGCAAAGCCCACTTAACTGGCAACAGAAATGTTGGGCTCGATTATGGTTGTAAGTCAAGGACCTGTGCTACTAGGAAATGATGTTTCATGACATCTCATCTCTAGAAAACTCCTACATGCTTCTACACCTGTGAACCCATCAACTGGCAACAGGTGTGTGTCCCACACCTTGCAGATGAATCTTGTCCTTTGGGCCCACAATTGAGCCCGAAACCTACATTGCTAAGCCAGACATTTGTTCGGAGAGTTTCACCCCGTGTTTACAACTTTTTCTCGCCACTGTCGCTAAGCGAATCCGGCTTCCTCGTTGACTTGGCTTGTCAGAAGGTCGCGAAAAGGGGGTCATGTGATCCGGGACACCGCAACCGTCATAAATGCGAACCGGTTGCCAAGAGTCTGGATTTTGATCATGTGACGCCATCATCACCTCTGTAGGGATGCTGTCAGGGTCACGAAGTCCCTTTTTTCCAGTGCCGTTGTAACTCTGAACGGTCGCTGAATGAACTGTGGTTAAGTCGAGGGGCTGGCCCAAATTGTGGAAACCTTTTGGGGGGGAAAGTGTATTTTCTAAAACTTAGCTAATAGCACTTTTTTGGGGGGGGAGGAGGAGTACCATAAAATTATATATCCATGGAAAGTTAATTTAATCGAGAATGTAATGCAATCACTTTTAGGAAGGATTTGCTGTTAGAATAGCAGTGACAGTAGAAAGAAGAAAAGTGAAACACGTAGGAAAAAATGAGAGATACAAAAATGATCCCCATGTCAGTTAATCCTTAGCTGGGTAACCTTTAGCATGAATGACGGCCTTACGACGTCTTCCCATGGAGTGAACCAAGCCTTTTGACTTCTGCAGCTGTTATCATGTGAAACCAAGATTGAAGGATGGCTTCTGTTAACTGGGTTTTATTGCTGGGTGGCTTCTGACTAACCAGTTTCTTTAGCTGGCTCCCTAGATTTTCAGCTGGGTGAAGGTTGGAGCTAATCCCAGGCCATTACAGCAGTGGAGTAGGATTAATTTCAAACTCAAAAAAAAAAAAAGTATTATTAACCATCAAATCTCAAAAATATACTTTTCCCAAAAGGTTTCCACAATTTGAGCCACTTCTGTATTTGCCCCCAAACCAGAGGAGGAGGTTAAGTCGGATCCTGTGGAGAGAAAGGAAGCTCCACCATTCCTCACCTGTAGGAATCGCCATCCCGGTTGTAATCGCAGAGAAGGTAGTCCTTGCCTACCACTTTGTCTCGAGCGATCTTCAGAGGCTGGTCCACAGAGGACAAGAGGTCTTCGCAAAGGCTGGGGACCTGAGGAAGAGGAGGGAAGGAGACAGGGACCAGCAGTCAGGGCAAACGCAGCCAGGGCTCTGGGCTTCCTTACGCATCACTCGTGAGCTGGGTTTTAGCTCCACCACCTTCGGCCCATCCAGCTAAAGCAGGGCTGTCAAACTCAAGGCTTAGATCTGGCCCACCTTGGAAACAGTGAAGGACCGGTCCATGGTGTCTCTGCCAGTGAGAATGGAACTTGGGAGGGCCGTGCACGGGGGCTCCTGAGCCTCATTTCCGGTGGCAGACGGCTGCAGAAGGCCGTTGTGACTGAATATAGGGGCCAAAGGGACGCACACGGCTCCCCCGAGCTCCATTTTCACTGGCAGAGAGTTGCAGGGAGCCGATGCAGCAGGAAACGGAGTTCAGGAGCCCATTTTCGCTGGCAGGGCGCTCGGGCCACTACAGGCGCCCAATCCTCCCCATCCTGGACACAAGTGATGTTGAGCTGGCCACGCCCCCCCCCCCCGCCTCCCCAAGGTCAAACACAACCCTGATTCAGCCCTCAATGAAATCAAGTTTGACACCCCTGAGCTGAAGCAACGCAGAAGATCTGCAGAGCCCAGGGGTGGGATTCTACCAGTTTGGGCGAATCGGTAGCTCTGACAGTGAGCTGGAAGCAAATTGGTTCGCTGCGATGATCAGGTGGGCTCGCCGTCCGCCCGCCCCTGCACTTTACTGACCTATCTCTTCTCAGCTGATTGGCGCGGAAGAGCGGTTTACCGCGCTTCAGCTTCAGCTGTGTTACTCCCCAGCAGTAACACGGAAGCTAAGTTTTCGCAAAGCTGCGCATGCATGTATCTTTACTTTTTACGTACACTGAGAGCGTATGCACCAAGACAAATTCCTTGTGTGTCCCATCACACTTGGCCAATAAAGAATTCTATTCTATTCTATTCTATTCTATTCTATTCTATTCTATTCTATTCTATTCTATTCTATTCTATTCTATTCTATTCTATTCTATTCTATTCTAATTCTAATTCTAATTCTATTCCATTCCTATTTCTATTCTATTCATTCCACCATTATTCTATTCTATTCTATTCTATTCTATTCTATTCTATTCTATTCTATTCTATTCTATTCTATTCTATTCTTCTATTCTATTCTCATTTCTTATTCTATTCTATTATTCTCTTTTCTTCTCCTATTTTCTTTTCTATTCTATTCTATTCTATTCTATTCTATTCTATTCTATTCTATTCTATTCTATTCTATTCTATTCTATTCTATTCTATTCTATTCATTCCACTATTATTCTATTCTATTCTATTCTATTCTATTCTATTCTATTCTATTCTATTCTATTCTATTCTATTCTATTCTATTCTATTCTAATTCTAATTCTAATTCTATTCCATTCCTATTTCTATTCTATTCATTCCACCATTATTCTATTCTATTCTATTCTATTCTATTCTATTCTATTCTATTCTATTCTATTCTATTCTATTCTATTCTATTCTATTCTATTCTATTCTATTCTATTCTTCTATTCTATTCTCATTTCTTATTCTATTCTATTATTCTCTTTTCTTCTCCTATTTTCTTTTCTATTCTATTCTATTCTATTCTATTCTATTCCTATTCTATTCTATTCTATTCTATTCTATTCATTCCACTATTATTCTATTCTATTCTATTCTATTCTATTCTATTCTATTCTATTCTATTCTATTCTATTCTATTCTATTCTATTCTATTCTATTCTATTCTATTCTATTCTATTCTATTCTCATTTCTTATTCTATTCTATTATTCTCTTTTCTTCTCCTATTTTCTATTCAATTCAATTCAATTCAATTCAATTCAATTCAATTCAATTCAATTCAATTCAATTCAATTCTATTCTATTCTATTCTATTCATTCCATTATTATTCTATTCTATTCTATTCTATTCTATTCTATTCTATTCTATTCTATTCTATTCTATTCTATTCTATTCCATTCTATTCTATTCTATTCTATTCTATTCTATTCGTGTGCACACATGAAGCGTAAGATCACCAAACCGGTTGTTAAATCAGCAGGATCCCACCATTGGCAGAGCCCCCCCCCCCCCCCGGCCTTCTCCATTCAGGCCTTCCTCAGAAATCCCACTCCCCTCCCATTGTGATGTTTGAAAGACAAGCTGTTCGTTTTTACGATGTCGGCCTCCCACACACTTGTGGGAGAAAAACGGTCTGGTTTGGTTAAAAAAAAAAAGAAAGGAAAAAACCACCATCCTTTTGATGAGGTTAGGGCTACCATTGTGGACCTGCTCTTATCTAAACCGGGTTTCGGGTTTGGCTTTGATCTCCCGCTTTTGAGGGGATGACAAAAGGCAGATAAAAATGTGTTTTCTTTTAATGGGGGCAGAGGAGGGATTAGCAAATGGCACCGTTTTCCCATAAAAGACAGGCCGAGCAATGCCGTTTTTTTATCCCCCTCGGCTTTTAGTTCATGCACACATTCATAAAACTTTCCCACCAAGGGGAGAATAGACCATTCAGCCTTTTCACTTCCTTCCATTAAGATGATCAACTAAAGATGATCAAGGGCTTGGAGACGAAACTAGACGAAGAACGGAGGCAGGTTTGGGGTCTGGCTTGTAGCCTAACAAAAATAAGAATTAGGGGTGACATGATGGCAGCCTTCCAGTATTTGAGGGGCTGCCACAAAGAAGAGCGGGGGGGGGGTCAAATTAATCTTCAAAGCACCAAAGGGCAGGACGAGAAACAATGGAAGGAAACTAATCAAGGAGAGAAGCAACCAGGAATGAAGGAGAAACTTCCTAACAGGGAGGACAATCAACCAGGGGAACAGAAGTTGCCTTCAGAAGTTGTGGATGCCCCAACACTGGAGGTCTTAAAGAAAAGACTTAGACGGCCATTTGTCTGAAACGGGATAGAGTCTCCTGCTGCAGCAAGGGGTTGGTCTAGAAGACCTCCAAGGTCCCTTCCAGTTCTGCTCTATTCTGTTCTCTATTCTCTATTCCATTCCATTTTCTTCTCTTCTACTCTATTCACTATTCCATTCTATTCCCTATTCCATTCCATTCCATTCCATTCCATTCCATTCTATTCTATATTATTCCATTCCATTCTATTCCCTATCCTATCCTATCCTATCCTATCCTATCCTATCCTATCCTATCCTATCCTATCCTATCCTATCCTCTCTTCTCTTCTATCTTCTCTTCTCTTTATTCTCTTCTCTTCGATTCTACTCTTCATTCCAATATTCTCTTCTCTTCTCTTTGATTCAATTGATTCTGTTTATTCTCTTCTCTTTATTCTCTTCTATCTTCTCTTTCTTCTCTTCTCTTCTTCATTCCAATATTCTATTCTATTCTATTCTATTCTATTCTATTCTATTCTATTCTATTCTATTCTATTCTATTCTATTCCCTATTCCATTCTATTCTATATTATTCCATTCCATTCCATTCCATTCTCTATTCTATTCTATTCTATTCTATTCTATTTCCTATTCCATTCTATTCCCTATTCCCTATTCCATTCCATTCCATTCCATTCTATTCTATTCTATATTATTCCATTCCATTCTATTCCCTATTCTATTCTATTCTATTCTATCCTCTCTTCTCTTCTATCTTCTCTTCTCTTTATTCTCTTCTCTTCGATTCTACTCTTCATTCCAATATTCTCTTCTCTTCTCTTTGATTCAATTGATTCTCTTTATTCTGTTCTCTTTCTTCTCTTCTCCTCTTCATTCCAATATTCTATTCTATTCTATTCTATTCTATTCTATTCTATTCTATTCTATTCTATTCTATTCTATTCTATTCTATTCTATTCTATTCTATTCCCTATTCCCTATTCCATTCTATTCTATATTATTCCATTCCATTCCATTCTCTATTCTATTTCTATTCTATTCCCTATTCGATTCCATTCTATTCCATTCCATTCCATTCCATTCCATTCCATTCCCTATTCTATTCCATTCCATTCCATTCCATTCCATTCCATTCCATTCCATTCTATTCTATATTCCATTCTATTCCCTATCCTATCCTATCCTATCCTATCCTATCCTATCCTATCCTATCCTATCCTATCCTATCCTATCCTATCCTATCCTATCCTATCCTATTCCATTCCCTATTCTATTTCATTCCCTATTCCATTCCATTCCATTCCATTCCATTCCATTCCCTATTCTATTCCATTCCATTCCATTCCATTCCATTCCATTCCATTCCCTATTCTATTCCATTCCATTCCATTCCATTCCCTATTCCATTCATTCAGATATCTGATAAATCAGCTTTGTTCAGGATTCAATTTCCCTTCTGTCTGTCATCTCCTGTAAAATGCTACCTTAAAAAAAAAAAACCTCAACCCTCACTCAGTCCAAAAAATGTCAGGCATCCTCAATCAGCACGAGCGCATAAACCACAAGCAACAGAGGTCCCCAAATAAGGAAATGGAATTTTTTTTCTGCCAAGCCACAGAGACCGACACAAAGAAATGTCACGGCCACGGCAGTCCAGTGGCCCCATTCAGTGGCCTTTCTCAAAATCTGGAGGGAAGACTAAGGTTTAAGTCTCGACAGGCTGATGTGCAGTTATTGGAAGCACCTTCTCTTCTGCACAACCACACACAGAGTTGCGGCCTCTGGAGATTCTCAATCATCCGGGTCACCGTTGTCCCAAAGGCGTGAATGTATATTCACGGCTGGCAGAGACATGGTAACAAGGTCAGCCAATGAATAGGGCTTTGTAACAAGGTCAGCCAATGGGAGCTGAGACAGTAAGGAGCCTGGGCGTGGCTTAGCTGTGCTTAGAATGGAAACTGAAACTGAAACTGTTTTTGCTTGTAACTACTACCAGGTGGGAAGAATCAGCTTTTGGTATTGTATATTTACTTATGTGTTATGTATATAAAGAGAGAGGGACGCGGTGGATCAGTGGCTAAAACGCCGAGCTTATCGATGGAAAAGTCAACAGTTTGAATCCCGAGTGCCGCGGAACTGAACCCCCGTTCCTTGTCCCAGCTTCTGCCAACCTAGCAGTTCGAAAGCAGGTAAAAAGAAAATGCGAGTAGAAAAATAGGGACCACCTTTGGTGGGAAGGGAACAGCGTTCCTTGCGACTTTGGCGTTGAGTCATGCCGGCCACATGACCACAGAGACGTCTTCGGACAGCGCTGGCTCTTCGGCTTTGAAGCGGAGAGGAGCACCCGCCCCCTAGAGTCGGGAACGACTAGCACATCTGTGCGAATGGAACTTTTTTACCTTTATCTATATAAAGAGAAGTTAAGGAGTCCTGCTGAATCAGTTACCCGTGTGTGTTTTCTGGATGTAATTGCTGCTGCAAACTCTTGACAAACTGGAATTTCTTGGTTTTGGGGGAATCGGGGAAGCTTCTCGCATGAGAAGCAAAACATTTTCGAAGAGGGGGCAAAAAAAAAAACCCGCCAAGAAAGTTCAGTCGCCTTTTTGGAAAAAAAAGCACCTTTGGGATGGCGCGGGGTTGTGTATACAGACAAAGGGGCAACATTCAACTCCCGTCCCGTTAGAGGGGGAGGGAGGGTGCCACTCGTGTGGTCTTACACAGCTCAACCGTAGGCATGTCTGCAGATGTGTCGTACAGCGTCTGCTTCTTGCCAAACTTGCTGTAAAGCAATTCCTGGAAGGGGACGACGGGGGTAAGAACCTTTCAAAAATGGTAAATATTTATAATGGAAACCTAAGAACTGCTAAGAGAATAGTAAGTTCACCGTGAATGGCAGCTTAATTTTTTCCACTAGCTCATGCTCAAGGGTGGAGTTTAATGAGATTTCTGGGCAACGTGCCAACCGTTGCGAGTAGTTAAGGGGGGGGGGGAGGAAATTACCTGTACCTTTAAAAAAAAAAAAGAGGTGATATTGCTGAAATAACATATGCACAGCTGAAGGAGCAAAAGGCAAGTCATTTATAGGTTTGAGTTACTAACTCTAAAATGTACTCCATTATTCAGCTAACCCGTCTCTCTCATACACACAGGCTCACCGATGCTTGCAAAAGAGGTGGGTTAATTAAACACTAATTTCAGATGCCAAAAAAATAAATAAAATAAAATCCCAAATCCAATACCTGGGCCTTCCTTTAAGAATAATAATAACTTTATTGTCATTGTACATATATACACAGTATACCCGGAATAATAAAAAGGCAAAGTTAAAGGTTCCCCTCGCACATGTGTGCCAGTCGTTCCCGACTCTAGGGGGCGGTGCTCATCTCCGTTTCAAAGCCGAAGAGCCAGCGCTGTCCAAAGACGTCTCCGTGGTCCTGTGGCCGGCATGACAACGCCAAAGGCATACCGAACGCTGTTCCCTTCCCACCAAAGGTGGTCCCCATTTTTCTCCTTGCATTTTTTTAGATACTTTCGAACTGCTAGGTTGGTAGAAGCTGGGACAAGGAACGGGAGCTCGCTCCGTTAACATGGCGCTAGGGATTCGAACGGCAGAATTGCCAACCTTTCGATCGGCAAGCTCAGCATCTTAGCCACTGAACCACCAGTTCCTTCTTATCATCATCATTATCAAGAAGAATAAGAAGAATATAAAAGATCTGGTAGGTGGTGATGGGAAGAAGTTCTGTCTAAAACTTTGGAGAGAAGTCAACAGTTTGAGGACACAATCCTGGCACGTCTGAACAACTAAGAGACGTGGTCAAAAGCCGCCTCAGCATCACCTAAAAGCATCAAGGAACGCTTCATACGGCGTCTCTATCTTATCCCTTATAAAACTCAAGGAGATGTCTTTAAAAGGTACTCTTCGTTGAGTCTTCATTGACATACTTTTTCTCCAGGTTCATTTTGGAAACAGGTGAAACGGTTTCTTGAGGTTCCAAAGATGCTTTTTTTTCCCCCAAGAGGCAATGACACTTCACTGTTTTTCATTGAAGGCATTTCACTTCTCATCCAAGAAGCCTCTTCAGCTCTGACCGGATGATGGGGAATGGAAGGATTGATACTCCTTGCAGACACCTGGTCGTTGGCATCCTTTTAGAGAGTGGTTGAGGCCACTTGGAGGTCTACCTTCTCATTAAAAAATGCCGATGTCCAGCTGTCTGCAAGGAGTATACATCTTAAGACAGATTAACAGAGCTGGAAGGGACCTTGGAGGTCATCTAGTCCAACCCCCCGACCACGCAGGAGACCATTTCTGACAGATGGCAGCCCAGTCTCTTCTTGAAAGCCTCCAGTGATGAAGCTCCTACAATTTCCGAAGGCAACTTTTGTTCCATCGGTTCCATCAAGAAATTTCTCCTTATTTCCAGGTTGAATCTCTCCGTAGTCAGTTTCCATCCATTCATTATTTCTTGTCTGGCCTTCAGGTGCTTTGGAGAATAGCTTGACCCCCTTCCTCCTCTCTGGGGCAGCGCCTCAAATATTGGAAGACTGCTATCCTGTCTCCCCTGGTCCTTCTCTTCACTAGACCAGCCATGCCCAGTTCCTGCAACCGTTCATCGTATGTTTTAGCCTCCAGTCCCCTCATCATCCTCTCTGTGCATCTCTCTGCACTTTTTCTAGAGTCTCAACATCTTTTTTTATAGTGTGGGGACCAAAACTGGATGCAGGATTCTAGGTGTTACTAAGGCTTTATAGGGTGGTATTAGTACCTCCCTTGATCTTGATTGTATCCCTCTGTTCATGCAATTTAGGATTGCATTGGCTTTTTTGACTGCCGCCACACACTGTTGGCTCATATTTAACAGGTTGTCCACCAAGACTCCCAAGATCCCTCTCCCAGTTACTACTATTAAGCTTGGTTTCACCCAGTCTATACGTGAACTTTTGGTTTTTCTTGCCTAAGTGTAGGACTTTACATTTCTCTACATTGAATTTCATCTTGTTAGATTGGGCCCAGTGTCCAGGCAGCGCTGAAGAAGCTTCTCGGATGAGAAGCAAAATGTCTTCCAAGGAAAAATCAAGGAAGTCCAGTTGGGAAAAAAGCCTCTCTGAGATAACCATGACCTGGATGATGGAGAATCTCCGTAATAGACAGCTGCTTATTACACTTACAAGTCTAGTCTGAGGTATTCCCATCAATATTATGCTTACTGAAGTGGGACTCAAAGGGACAGAGAGAGTCCACCTACAAAGACATCCAGTGATCCATCCCGCCTGATG
The DNA here is from genome assembly GCA_038048745.1 of Coluber constrictor foxii. NCBI lineage: Eukaryota > Metazoa > Chordata > Lepidosauria > Squamata > Colubridae > Coluber > Coluber constrictor. The sequence goes on from CM075974.1 coordinate 18,605,467, forward strand.
GATCGTGTTTTGGCCTGCCAGTAGCCAGGGGATCTGGCAGCAGATTCGGACAATGAGGAGGTTGGGGAGGAAGATGGGCCAGTCCTGGAGTCTGGGGAAGGCTCTGCTGAGGGCTCTGTGTTGGAGGCAGAGAGGGGGCCAGGGCTGTCCGACAGTTGTCAGCTGCCTTCGGAGTCAGACATCAGTGAGGCAGAGGAACAGCTGGAGCCTGTTCCCATTGTGCACATGCACAAAATTGCCAGACGAAGGGAACAGCTAAAGAACAAGGGGCGACTCAGGAGTAAGGCCACAGGTGGACGATGAAGGGCCTCTCCCAGATGGAATAAAAGAGGAGCGAAAGAGGAGTGGAGTTTGCAGGAGACAATTAGTTTGCTTAATTGTTTCCTGACTCCTTGCCAAGTTTTGAAGATATCGGCCTGGCAGCTCTCCAAGCCAGATAAGGTCTGTGACTGTCAATTCTCCCTTGAAAGACTTCTGCTGGATGTGAATGAGAGGAATTCACAGTCAATTAATAAAAAGGGGTTTTTTTTGTCAAGACAAGGAGTCATGCTCTTGGGAGGCCTAGGTCAGAAGAGAGCGATCCCATGAACCCTACAAGCTCAGGAAGGCCCACGCCACCTCAAAACCTGAGACCACCTTCCCGTAAAGGCCCGGGCTTTCTGAGAATGAATGAGACCACTATTGTGGGAAGGGTCTACAAAAGAAGGGCTATGCCTGAAGGGGCAGGGAGATCAGGCAACAAGGAAGCCAAATTGGGGGGGGGGGTGGAGGTGGGGGAGAAAACCCAAGCTTGCGATGCTTCACAAGAGTCTCTTTGTCCCCCCCCCCCCCCCCCCCGGCCAGGCTACGCTAGCTGGAGTTAACGAACCAGGTATGGGGACAGAGTTTTAATTAAAAAAAAACCCGAGCCATCTTTCTAGCCAGCAAGACAAGCGGCCACCTGTGTACAGTTGGAAACCCAACTCCTTTCCTGAGCAGCTGGCCGAGCCTTCGCTTCCTGCTCTAAAGGCCAATCGGATGGAGTTTAATATTCATGGAAACCGGTGGGATCAAGGCAGGGATGAGCGTGTCAAACCAGGTCTTGGATGACAGCCGGCCGTGGGAACTTGCCCGTCTTTTAGAGCTTCCCCCCCGGAGGGAAGGAGGTGCTTCTGGGATCCGGCTTTCCGTTCAGGGCAATATGGGCAATGTTAGTCCCCACCGTGCCCCATCGCGGAGGCTGGCGAGAAAAACCCACAGAACGCTCAAGCCCAGAAAATGGAATTTGGGTCGACAAGAACTGCAGAAGAGCTAGGGAGCTTGGCGGGCCTTCCGTTGACCTTCAGACCTTCCAAGTAGAACCCCCTGTTGCATTTGAGAGCTTTGAAGAGGCTGAAAGGCAATTTTTCTGAAGGACCCCGGGGTGAAATGCTACCGGTTCAAGCAAATAGGTAGTAAAAAAATGCTTTTTTTAAAAACAATTGGCCACGCCCACCCAGTCACATGACACACACCCCAAGCCACGCCCACAGAACCGGTAGAGAAAAAAATTGCATTTCATCACTGGAAGGGGTGGGTGGGAAAAAAGACCCCAAGGTGAGAATTGCAGAATTATGCACCACAGGATGAAAAAATTAAGACGCTTTATGGGATCTGCGGAAAACTGATTTTTCCATGCTCCGTTGACCTAAGAGGCAAGAGTAGATCTGTCTGATCTTCCGCGACGGCCTCCCATGCGCGCCCGACTTCCCGATGCTCGGTCCTCGCTTTGGACTGAACAGAACCGACAGAAAACGAAAGGATTTGTCTGGAAAACGGCACTTCTTAAACCCGTTTCTCGCACAGATTTATTCTGAGGCTGTGCAACATCGGCTCGGTGTTTAACCCGCGGTTCACCTTTCTGCCATAAATGCAAAGGGGGAGATGCCCGCATTCTTTCCTGCTGGCTGGTTGCAACCGACTGTAAAAAATATGTGCTTCGTTTGGCCAGCTGGGAGAGAGAGAGAGAGAGAGAGAGAGAGAGAGATTTAGAGGCTGATCCATCTTGTGCAGATCCAAAAAGATCTGGTGGAACGGTCTCAGGGAAGGGGTCCAGCTCCATTATTTTATTTTATTTTTTTATTTTATTTTATTTTATTTTAAATAAAGTGGCTTCTGTTCCAATGCATAACTCAGCCTGCCTGGATGCATTTGTACTAAGAGGACCTAAGGTTAATGGCTCGGTGGTAATTTGAGACTTTTCCTTTTACAGCCACGGTGGAAAACTGGCTTGCGATGAGGGAGGTGAAGTTAATGTTGGCCAAAAAGCCCTCGTTTCAGCCGAGGACCCCAAATTCGGAGACCCCGTGGTTGCTCCAGCATTTGAGACAGGGCAACCGCCCGGTTCAGAAGGTCACTCAGAAAAGGACGCCAGATTCACCAAAGCATCTTAAAAAAAAAAAAACATCTCTGCCAGTCGGCCGGCCGGCCGCCGTCTCTTCCCATTGAGGTGCTGAAGCCTGGAACAGGAGCATCCAGGGTTAGGGGTGTAAAAGGCTGGATTTTAGAGAGGTGCAACCGGGCCCATCTCTAAGGTCGTTTCTTGGGACAAAGTGGTGGAGCAGTGACTCAAACAAGATGACCTACAAGATCAAGAGAGGTACTAATATATAAAGCCCTAGTAAGACCACACCTAGAATCCTGCATCCAGTTTTGGTCACCATAATATAAAAAAGATGTGGAGACTCTAGAAAGAGTGCAGAGAAGAGCAACCAGGATGATTAAGGGACTGGAGGCTAAAACATACAATGAACGGTTGCAGGAACTGGGCATGGCTGGTCTAGTGAAGAGAAGGACCAGGGGAGACAGGATAGCATCTTCCAATATTTGAGGGGCTGCCACAGAAAGGAAGAGGTCAGGCTATTCTCCAAAGCACCCAAAGGCCAGACAAGGAACAATGGATGGAAACTGACCAAGGAGAGATTCAACCTGGAAATGAGGAGGAATGTTCTGACAGTGAGAGCAATCAATCCATGGAAGAGAAGTTGCCTTCAGAAGTTGTGGGAGCTTCATCCCTGGAAGCTTTCAAGAAGAGACTGGACTGCCATCTGTCAGGAATGATGTAGGTCTCCTGCTTGGCGGGGGGGGGGGGGGGGGTTTGGCGTACAAGGTCCCTTCCAACTCTTGTTATTCTGTCTATCTGTAAGATCCACAGCCATCTGCTTGGGTTCCTGAGCTGCAGAGGGAGGAAAATGGGTGGCCCTAAGGTCCTCAACGCTTCCGTGCCCAGTTCTCAGCTTCCTTTTTTCCCTTATTTACGTACGCCGCCAGGCAAATTACAACGCTGTCCTTTACACACACACACACACACAGACACAGAGATATAACCACCATAAATTCTGTGTGCGCGCCTCAATCACACACAGGGTACGAATCTGCACGGCCAGGACAAAATGTTGCTTCAGGGCATGCCTGGTGTTTCAGGCGCTTTCCCCTCGCAGGGAGCGCGGCCTCCGTTCCTCTCTCTAAAGGTCCCGCAGCGCACAGCCCACTTTCTAAATTCCTCCGCTGCCCCAAGAGGCCAAAATGCCTGTTGAGCAATTATTAAATGTTCCTCTTGGACCGGGTAGACCAGCACGCACGGTCCTATTTTCAGGCAGGGCTTCAGAGAGAGACCCTTGACTGACAGGAGCGCTAATGAACTCTAATTGCAAACTTAGCAGCCCGTGAAAGGAGGCACGGAAGACAGCTGGGCTAATGGGTGAGGGGGTTTGGGGAAAGGGCGCTGACCCAGAAAGGACCCCGCCTGCCTGCCTGCCTGGACGCGCCTTTGCGTTTCATGTTCAAGTTAGGCCTTCTCCTCGGTCAGCGCAAATCGCATCTGGCAAGGCCATCAACGGCTGCTCCGGGGAGCACGGAGACCAGCACTAAGCGGCAGACATGAAGCTTGGCCGTTGGGGGTCCCGGCTAAAGGAGTTGATTGGGGAGCATCATTTTTTTCGCTGGACGACCTTCAGTGGCCTTCCTGAAACTGGGGAGAGCGGAGAGATGCAAGGCCGGCTTGGTGGTGGCGTCGCTCAGACGGGGAAAACTGATATTACAAAAAAACCCCCCAAAACCAGCCAGAAACTCAGAGCAAGGAATTCTGCACGCCTTGGCTCTTCTTCCTTAGTTAAGCAGAAAGAAATAAGAAAAGGTGGGATTTGACAGCGTCCTGGCAGGTGCATCTTAGGGCCCTCACCTCAAAGGTGGCTCACTCAAATGAGGGTCGACACTGGGTTTTGAATTCTTCTGGGGAACAAGAAACCCCAGGAGGATGAAATTGTCATGCCCCCCGTCGGAGTCTGAATCTGCAGAGGAAGATGAGCCAGAAGAGGAGATGAGGGAGATCGAGGAAGCGGCTTCGTTGGCTTGGGAGGAAAATGGGGAGGAGCAGACCCAGTCAGGCCAGACCCTTTCATGATTGGGATGGCTTGTAGGTACGGAGGAAGGGGGGACAGGATGACCAAGAGAGGCTAAGCACTGAATATGACAGACAGAGCTCAGGCGATGAGCAAGGACCAGCCCCTCCTGATCCGCGAACACGGAGAGTGGAGAGAAGGCGAGAACAGCGCAGACTGACCCGTCTACTCGGGAGGAGAGCGCCCCGCCCCTCTTCACAAGGCACACCTGGGGACTGAGATTTAAGGAGACACTGTGGGAAGGGGCATTTGTCTGGGAACAAAACACTGAATTCCTGGGAGGGTCAAGTGCCGATGTCCTTGCATTCTTTCTGGATTCCTTGCCTTGCTCCTTTGCTTCCCGAACTCCTCGACCTGCCCTGCTGGATTTCTTTCTTTCTTTCTTTCTTTCTTTCTTTCTTTCTTTCTTTCTTTCTTTCTTTCTTTCTCTTTCTCTCTTTCTCTCTCTCTCTCTCTCTCTCTCTCTCTCATTTTCCTTCTATACCGCCCTTCTCCCGAAGGACTCGGGGCGGTGTACAGCCAAGTAAAAACAAAATATATAAACGTCACAACTTAAAATTTAAAAACTGTTAAAATTATTACACTTGCGGCCGAAATGAATTAAAACCCAAAAATTTAAAAACGCCAAATAAAACTCAATTTCAATTCAGCCCCGCCTGGCAGAAGAGCAGGGTCTTGAGGGCACAGCGAAAAACTCGGAGGTCGGAGATGGTGCGTATTTCCGGGGGCAGTTTGTTCCAAAGGGGAGGAGCTCCCACAGAGAAGGCTCTCCCTCTGGGTGTCGCCAGCCGACATTGTTTGGCCGATGGCATCCTAAGGAGTCCCTCTCTGTGGGAGTGAAGTGGCTGGTGGGAGGCTATCGGTGGCAGAAGGCGGTCTCGTAGATACCCAGGTCCTAAGCCATTCTTGCTTTGCAGCCATGGTGCTCATAGCATTGGGCTGAAGTATTTGCAAGCAGAGGCTGCTTGAGAGAGCTGTGTGTGTGTGTGTGTGTGTGTCATCACTTTGCTCTGGGACTTGCCAGAAACATGGGAGCATTTGATTTGATTGATTTTGATTTTATTGGATTTATATACCGCCCTACTCCCGAAGGACTCAGGGCGGTGTACAGCCAACAATAAAAATACATGAATACAAATACAAAATTTAAAACCAACTAAAAACAAATTAAATAAATTTGGCCCAGACAAAATTAAAACACCCCACATAATTTAAAACAAATTAAAATTTAACGATAAAAATGGAGAGAGGTTAGGCCAGTACCCAGGTCCTAAGCCATGGAGCGCTTTAAAGGTGGTAACCAAAACCTTGAAGCGCACCCGGAAGGCCACCGGGAGCCAGTGGGGAAATTTGAAGCAATAAAGGGGCGGTTTGAACTGCCAGCTGCCTCTGTTGCCTCTGCCGTGCCCTGGGTCATCACAGAAATATAAACAAGCCAACACAGCCAAGACACCCCCTCCCCAAACAACCCTGCTCTCCAACTCAAGCAGGACGAGACAAGCCGCTCTCCAGCAAGACAGGAGTTTTTAAAGAGGCGGGGGGGGGGGGGGACTCTTCTGGATCTATCAGATCTCCAGCAGCTTCTGCAGAACACAAAAGGGCCTCAAGCGGGCGCGATGCCCGTCTACTCACCAAATCAATCAGGTCACTGAGGTTTTTCTCTATTTGCTGGGGAGGAAGACGCCTCATCAAATCCAAGGCACAGTCCAGCTGCTGTTCACTCTGGGAGAAGAAGAAAAAAAAAAGGAGAAAGTGATGTACGACAAATTTAGCAAAAAATAAATTCAACTTGAGGACTGGCCAACCAGTGGGGGTGGGCATGATCTCATCATCAGACATCAGACAGATCATCATCTTCTTTTAACGACCCACATAATCCCTTGCGGGGTGGAATTTGGGCAACTGGATGGAGCTAGCAGAGTGTTTTACGGGCCGGATGCCCTTCCTGTCGCCAACGCGGAGTTTGGTTCGGCAGATATATTTTCATGGTGCCCAGAGAAAGAAATATATGCCTCTACCTAGGATTGAACTCAAGAGTCTCCTGATTGTGAGGCGAGAACTCCACTTCTAAACCACTCTAGACATCAGACAGATGCTGGGGTGGAAACGGGGGCCTTGAGTTTGCGAAGCCAGGACTCTGGCAATAGGTCGTGCCTCCTTTGGGCACACGGATGACAAAGTCCGTCAGTCCTGGGATGAGGTCAACGGTGGTCAAGCTCTCTGCCAAGTGGAGACTCAACCAATGCACGTGATGGATCAGGGGACGGCTGTTCCCGGAAGACACCCCACAAACAACCTTGAAATTCAGCACCAACGGTCTTAAACCCTACCGTCCTGCCCCACCCAGCAATCAAACCTTCCTATTGCCCCAACAAAGATAGAAGAGGAAGTGGTGGCTACTGCTTTGGGGTTGGGGCAGTGGTGAAATGTAAAATTTGTTACTACTGTTTCTGTGGGCGTGGTTTGGGGGGGGGGTAATGTGACTGGGTGGGCGTGGCCAACTTTTTTTTTTTTACTTTTAAAAATATTTTTTCTACAACCTTAAGTTGCAGGGAAAAAAAATGCTTTTAGAAGCCTCTGACAATCAGGCAACTCAGCTGGGATCGCCAGAGGCTTTTAAAGGGATTTTTTTTCCCTACAACGTCTTCGGGCCGAAGAGGTTGCAGAAAAAAAAAATGCTTTTAAAAGCCTCTTGATGATCCCAGCTGAGCCGCGCGATCGTCAGAGGCTTTTTTTTTTAACTTTTAAAAGCATTTTTTCGGCCGAAGAGGTTGCAGGAAAAAAATGCTTTTAAAAGCCTCTTGATGATCCCAGCTGAGCCGCGCGATCGTCAGAGGCTTTTTTTTACTTTTAAAAGCATTTTTTCAGCCGAAGAGGTTGTAGGAAAAAAATGCTTTTAAAAGCCTCTTGATGATCCCAGCTGAGCCGCGCGATCGTCAGAGGCTTTTTTTTTTTAACTTTTAAAAGCATTTTTTCGGCCAAAGAGGTTGCAGGAAAAAAATGCTTTTAAAAGTTAAAAAAACAGCCTCTGATGATCGCATGGCTCAGCTGGGAATGGGGGGGGGGAGAGGGATTTTTGCTACTGGTTCTCCGAACCACCCGCCACCATCGCTACCGGATTGGGCAATCCGGTCCGAACCGGGAGCATTTCACCCCTGGGTTGGGGTTCATATCTGTACTTTCGTTCTCCCTCCACCACCCGACTCTAAGGCAAAGCCAGAAAGTGCAGATAAAATAATATGACAAAAAGAGATTCCCGCCGGGACCAAATTGCCTATCGAGAAAGAAGACAACTTGTATTTGACTTCACAACGCTCCTCCTCCTCTCAGACGGCGCTGGAATTTCCACTCCCCTTCGGTGTCCAGAACACAAAGTGGATAAAAATCAATGGTTTTTTTTTTCCTAAATCAAAAAAATCGGATTTTTTAAAAAAATTTAAATCGGATTTAAAAAAAAAAAATTCATCCAATTTATTTTAATAAAATGCTTTTGGAGTTAAAAAAAATCTATCCAAAGATAGCTTTCTATTTAAGATGCATTAATAATTTAGCTCATGCAGCCTGAAATGGAGCTTAGTTACGTCTCGCATGAAGCTGTATATTCTGCAAGATTGGGACTCTCGGTGAGTCAACGGCGGGTTAGAGGCGGCGCTGCTGCGGGACAGAGATGACAGCTGCTTTATTTTTTTTTTAAAAAAATCATGATTTGCATCGAGTTGATTTAAACCGGCTGGATTTAAATCAAACCTACCCTTTCGGAACAGCTCAGCTGATAAGATGCAAAACATAACGGAACTGGCTGCCTGCAGTACTGTTACTGTAAAGCACCACCAAGGCACCGGCCCTCATTAGCAAATGCTTTCCATATTTCCTATTTCACAGCAGCCAAAAATGGCAGCCATCCACGACGTCTGGAGCCAACATTCTTCAGAGGTTACCCAGCCTCTGCAGGGCACCGAGTCGAGCTCCCCAAACAGACCGCCGGATACCTCCATGGCAAGAGAGAGGGTCCCCGTAGCTCACACTCCCCCGTCCCCGTCCCCTTGGCCAAACACTCGTCTGCCTCCTGAAGGTTACAGGTTTGCATTTCGACAGCTCGAAAGCCCGTGGGAGCCTCCACGGTGTTGATTCAAACGTTCATAGCTTAGTCAGAATAGAGCTGGGGGTCTTCTTAGCTGAAGGAGGAAACCCGACAGTCGTGGCCAAAATGGTGGAAAGCTTTTGGGAAAAGTGCATTTTTGAGGTTTGATGGCTAATAACACCACTTTTTGGGGGGAGTTTCAAGATAATCCTATTCCACTACTGGAACGGCCTGGGAACAGCCCAGACCTTCACCCAGTTGAAAATCTACGGAACCGACTAAAGAAACTGGTTAGTCAGAAGCGGCCCAGCAATAAAACCCAGTTAATAGAAGCCATCATTCCATCTTGGTTTCACATTAGAACAGCTGCAGAACTCAAAGGCTTGGTTCACTCCATGGGAAGACATTGTAAGGCCGTCATTCATGCTAAATGTTACCCCACAAAGGATTAACTGACATGGGGATCATTTTTGTGTATCTCATTTTTTTTCCACGTGTTTCACCTTTCTTCTTTCTACTGTAACTGCTATTCTAATAGCAAATCCTTCATAAAAGTGATTGCATTACATTCCTGATTACTATATTTTTCGGAGTATAAGACGCACCTTTCCCCCCCCCAAAAGGGGGTGAAAATTTAGGTGTGTCTTATACACCGAATGTAGCCCCGCCCTTTGAAGCCTCTGCTCACAGCAGTTACCTCCTTGCAAGTAAACAGCAAGAAAAAAACAACTCCTTTCAGCTTCAGCACAGCCTCATTAGCACAAGTTGATCGGATGGGACTCCCGACTCTTAGCTGATTTGCTCTCAGATGTTTTGCACAGGGCTCTGCTGCTTGCTGCAAAGAGGTAAATTGCTGGAGCAGATTTTTTTTTCCCTTTGCTAATTCAAGCTATGCTGAAAACGAAACTGAAAGTAAAGTAGGCTGTTTTGCTACACGGAGGCAAAATTGCTCAAGAGGCAGAGGGAGATTTCTTTTTCTTCTTTTCCTCACCCAAAAGGGTAGGTGCGTCTTATACTCCGGTGCGTCTTATACTCCAAAAATATGGTAAATTATCTTTCCATTGATATATAATTTTATGTTACTACTCAAAAAAAAGGGGGGGGGTGTTATTAGCTGGTTTTAGAAAATAGACTTTTCCCAAAAGGTTTCCACAATTTTGGCCACTACTATATACCATTTCAGACAGGAGGCTCTCCAATCTTTTCTTAAAGAATCTCTTCTTAAAGAGCCTTGGTGGCGCAGTGGACTAAAGTGCTGTTAATTAGCACTTAGCTGCCAGCTGCCTGCAATTACTGCGAGTTCAAATCTCGCCAGGCTCAAGGTTGACTCAGCCGTCCACCCTTCCGAGGTAGGTAAAATGAGGACCCGGATTGTGAGGGCAATAAACTGACTTTGTATAAAAAAAGAACACCGCTTGGGGCGGGGGCGAAAGCCCTACTAAGCAGGTATATACAAAAATGTATGAAGGCTATTGCTTAACGCATTGTAAGCCGCCCTGAGTCTCCGGAGAAGGGCGGCGTATAAATCGAACCAATAAATAAATAAATAAATCTACCGCAAAGAATAGAAAGGTTGCATTTTGGTAGATGGGCGCCGAATCCTGGTTTGCATGGATAATCCCATTAAAGAACACTCCGGCCCTGGAGAGAAATGGGGGAGGAGTTATTTCTCCCCCCCCCCCCAGCTTCCTTATTTTCTGTTCATTTCTCCTTCTGCATCCTATTCAGGCAAGCAAACTCAGTTCAAAGCCGTGGCTCGAGGCACAAGTGCCAATCAGAGCTTGCCAGCGTAGATGTCAAGAAACATGCCCCCCACCCCTCCCACTGTACTGCTATCTTCTGTGGTGGGTGCCAAAAAAGGAGAATATTTATCTGTCACTCAGGGTTGAAATGAGGAGTCTCGGTTGCACACGTTTCCTGACCCAAAACTAGATTAGCACGAGCCCTGGGGCGCAGTGGTTAGAATGCAGTATTGCAGGTTAATTCTGCCCACTGCCAGCAGTTCGATCCTGACCGGCTCAAGGTGGACTCAAGTCTTCCGTCCTTCCGAGGTGGGTAAAATGAGGACCCAGATTGTTGGGGAGCAAGAGGCTGACTTTGTAAACCGCTTAGAGAGGGCTGTAAAGCACTGTGAAGTGGTATATAAGTCTCAGTCCCCCCTCCCTCCCTATGGTTAGAATACGATATTGCAGGCTAACTCTGCCCACAGACTGGAGTTCGATTCTGACCGACTGCAGGTTGACTCAGCCTTCCATCCTTCTGAGGTGGGTAAAATGTGGACCCAGATTTTGGGGGCAAGAGGCTGACTCTGTAAACCGCTTAGAGAGGCTGTGAAGCGGTATATAAGTCTAAATGCTACTGCTATTGCTCTCATCAGTGCTCAGGTAACTAGGTAACATTAACCAAGCTCGGAGAGCACCAAGGATCCCTCTATGAGAGGGACTTGAATTGGGGGATCCTGGAACCCGCCAGGTCCTGACCATTCCTCTGCTTCCTCTCTCTCATCCCAGTTTCCCCCAGGTACAGGCAGTCCTCGACTTACAACAGTTCGCTTAATGACAAAGATTACAACTGCACTGGGAAAAAGTGACTCGTGACCGTTTTTCACACGGTTGGAACGTTGCACGCGATTTACATACGGAACACTTGAGAACCGACTCTTCTTTATGTCCGTGGGGGGAGGGGGTGTGCGTCACGCGATCCCCTTTTTGCGACCGTCCGACAAGCAAAGCCGATGGGGGAATCCGGATTCGTTTCACCACCGTGTGACTCGTTTCCCAACTGCAGCGATTCGCTCACCCAAACGCGGCGGGGAAAGTCGCAACGTGGGAGAAAACTCACGCGGACACCCACCGTCCCCGCTTCACAGCAGAAATCTTGGGCTTTTAATTGCAGTCGTAAAGCTGAGGACTGCCTGTAAAATGAGCCTGAGTAGCGTAGGGGAGTAATGCCTCCTACAAAGGCAGCATTTAAGATCCAGCTGCTGCAATTACTTGCGAGTTCAATCCCAGGCAGGCTCAAGGTCGACTCAGCCTTCCATCCTTTATAAGGTGGGTAAATTGAGGACCCAGTTTGTTGGGGGCAATAAGCTGACTTTGTATAAATATAAATATACAAAAGTGTGAAGGCTATTGCTTAACGCATTGTAAGCCGCCCTGAGTCTCCGGAGAAGGGCGGCATATAAATCAAATTTAAAAAAAAAATACTGTATTTTCCTGCGTATAAGACTACTTTCTAACACACAAAAATCTTCTCAAAAGTCGGGGGTCGTCTTATACGCCGGGTCTCATTCTCCTGTAACCAGGCAGACCAGCCCATAAGGCCCTGACGAGCCTTAAATGGCTCTGAGGAGGGTCGTCTTATACGCCCAGTCGTCTTATATGCCGGAAAATACGGTACTGTTTTATGTTGCCCCACAGAGATGCAGCTCTGGCAGCAAAACTCAGAGAGGGCCGTCGCGTCCCGCTTCGCTTCCTACATGCTGGATCTACCAGTTGTGATGTCAGGTGTTCCAACCGGGGGATCGTGGGAACGAACCGCCCCAGCAGGGCCAGCTGGAAAGGTTTTAGCGGGTTGGAAGAGGGGAAAGGTTTGACTCACCAGCTGCTTCCTTCAGCATTTTGCTACAACTCAGGAACTGGGCTTAAACTGGAATTATTACCCGTCTTTTCCAAGATTTACGTGCTGTCACCCTGGGCTGGATTCCAGGAACCGTCACGAGCAATCGGGGAAATTTCGACACTGTCAATACATCTTTAAGAACCAGGCATAAAGCACGAAAGCGTTCTTGCATCAAATGGCCCCAGGCTGGCAAATATTCTTTCTTCCCTGCCTCATAGCCAAGCCCAGACCGAGATGCTTTTAAAAAGAAATGTCAGAAATTCATATTCTGGTTCCTTGGCACCGAGTAATATAGAAATGACAATCGTTAAAAGACCAGGGAGTAACTGGCTGTCAAAGAGGCAAAAGACAAGAAATGAGCAACGTTAAAGCTATTTTGTTTTTGCTCGTGATTTCTTTTTAAATATACTCACTTTTCTCCAAGCAAAAAGTTGGGGTAAAAAGGTGGGAGATTTCAGGGGGAGGGAAAGGAAAGGACCGTAAGAAGGAAAAAAAAAAACTAGAGAGGAATTGTAAGCGTCTCTCTGATAACATTTGAATTGGAAATGCAATTTAAAACGACTAACATTCGCGACGAGATTTTAAGACAACGCGTCCTACTAGTTACTGCAGTCGTGTTAAGACAAGAGAAAAAGATTTTTAAAAATTAGATAAAAAATTAGACAATCTTTCCCGCTCATAAGCTGTTTTTATCTCCAAGACTGAATCGCTTACTAATTCTTAACTTTTTTTTCCTTTTTTTTTTTAAGCGTACTATGCAGTTTCGTGAGTCGGGAGTTTCATCTGTCAAAAACCAACTGAACTGGATGCCTTGTTCTAAAAGACGGTACGGAGGCAAGGAAAATCTGGGCCATTTGTGGAAACGAAAAAAAAAACAAACCCCAAGAGCAGCGGCTCTTTGCAGACCGACACGCAGTGGGGGCTTTCTGATCCTAATTTGGGACTGATTTGCGTCTGGCAAACTTCCACCCAGCCCATCTTTGCTCCAGGAACGGCAAGCAAAGTTCAAAATAAATCTTTTGTTGCCATTCCAGTCGCCCCGGGACGGAGAGATCTGAAGTGTGGAGTTTTAACTGTGAACATTAGCCAAGATAAAGCATCTTTCATTTATTAAAGCATCTCCTGCAAAGATGTTTTGGTGGGTTTTTTTTTTTTTGTTTGTTCGGCAAGGACCTCTCTGCACCATCCTTTGTTTTGGCACAGCGGCACAGCCGGCCCGCGGCCTCTCTCACGACGGGACCCACTTCTTTTCGGGGGCCTCCCACGGACACCGATCTGCCCCGTGGATTCCTTCAAAGGGAGGTCACCTACTATGCCGCCTGGAGAATGGAAACACCCCATCAAAATAACCAAAGTAGACCTTTCTTGTTAAGAGAGCCCATTAAGCTGTTCACGGGAGCCTCTGAACTTTCTAGTTTTGGGGGAATTTTTACAACAAGAGGCAGAACGGAAGAGGGTTCAAGAGGATGAATGTGAAAAAGCAGGCCCTGAAGGGTGAAGGGGATCAGTTGAGGAGGATCGGGGAAGGGGATCTCCTACAGGCAGGATCAGAAAACAGAAAGGTGCGCCTGGCCCCCAGGGTTTGTATGAGAGGGGATAAATGAACAACGGCTGCAGGAACTGGGTATGTCTAGTTTAATGAAAAGAAGGACTAGGGGAGACATGATTTTTTTTTTAAATTTGATTTATATGCCGCCCTTCTCCGGAGACTCAGGGCGGCTTACAAGGCGTTAAGCAATAGCCTTCATACTTTTGTATATTTATACAAAGTCAGCTTATTGCCCCCACAAACTGGGTCCTCAATTTACCCACCTTAGAAAGGATGGAAGGCTGAGTCGACCTTGAGCCTGGCTAGGATTGAACTCATAGAAATTACAGGCAGCTGGTGTTAATTGCTGCCTTTAGTAGGAGGCATTAGCCCCCTATGTTACACAGGCTCTCTAGCAGTCTTCCAATCTCTCAGGGGCTGTCCCAAAGAAGAGGGAGTCAAGCTATTCTCCAAAGAACAAGAAACAACGGATGGAACCTAAACAAAAAGAGAAGCAACCTGGAATTTTTTTTTTAAATTAGATTTATATGCCACCCTTCTCCGGAGACTCAGGGCGGCTTACAAGGCGTTAAGCAATAGCCTTCATACTTCTGTATATTTTTTATACAAAGTCAGCTTATTGCCCCCACAAATTGGGTCCTCCATTTACCTACCTTAGAAAGGATGGAAGACTGAGTCAACCTTGAGCCTCGAACTGGTGTAATTGCAGACAGCTGGATGTTAATAACAGGCTATTCAGCCGGTTGAGCTATCCGAGGAGAAACTTCCTAACAGTGAGGACAGTTAACCAGTGGAACAGTTTGCCACTGGAAGTGGTGGGATGCTTCATCACTGGAGGTTTTTAAGAAGAGACTGGACAGCCACTTGTCTGATTTGGTAGAGGGCAGTGATGGCGAACCTTTTCTGGACCGAGTACGCAAAGCATGCACGCCGAATGTGGGCGCCCACACCCAAACCCCCAAATTGCAATGCGCATACGGCCCCTGCGCATGTGCCCCGCCCTCCGCAAAGTGTACGTGCCCTCCTCGCACATACCCCACCATGCATCCGCACGCCCCCCCCCCCCCGCATGCACAGCAGAGACCTGAACACCAGTTGGCCGGCGGGACCAGCAGCAGAGCGGAACTGGGGCAGAGGTTCAACATCCAGGATATAGGATATAGGGGTTCCTGCCTAAGCAGGGGTTGGACTAGAAGACCTCCAAGGTCCCTTCCAACTCCTTTATTGTGTTAATAACTATTATTCTTCTATTATAACAACGGTTATTCTATTCTATTGCTTTCCTCCAAAGGGCAGGCAGCACCACGGAGAAATAGAGGGATGGATGAAAACCCCACGTTGTCCCCTTCAGTAACACCCCCCCCCAACGCCCAGCCATTTTGAGAGCGTGCCCAAAACAGGCCCACATCTGACTGCCAAGACCACATAGAGGGATGGCCTAGAAGTAAATTCTCACAGAGCAAGAAACATCCTTTGAGGTATCAGCAGGGCCGGCCCAGAGGCCGTAAATTAGCTCAAACGGAAACATTCCCTTTAACCTCTCCTCTTAAAAAAGTTCCCACTTTAGCTCGGTTTATTTCTCAGCCAGAGGTATCTTCCCCGCAGGAGAACAGCCTGAACAAAATGCAGCCTTTTAACTCAGCAGTTGCGTCCTTCACGCTAGTAGAGAAAGCGCTTAGGAGCTCCGCGGAGAGAAAAGGCAACGAAAAGCACCTTGGCCACAAAAAAACTTTTTAAAACTTTTGCTTTTTGCCTCCAAAAAAGAAGGGTGACCGGGCTAACATAAACCAGAAAGCTCCCCTTACTGTGTTCAGAATAAATAGAATTTAGCTTTTTTTTGCAAAATGTTAAGGACCGAAAACTGAGAATGAACGGAAGGAAGGAAGGAAGGAAGGAAGGAAGGAAAGAAAGCAATATAAGCTACAGGACAGGCGTAAAAAAAAAAGAGACTTCAAAATGAGAAGTGCCAATTCTACAGAAATTGTGTCTTTTCTTTATTTTCAGAAATTATTCTGGCTGGCTGCTCTACAAGCTGATGGTGCCAGGCAGGAAGCTGGATCACTTAAGTCAGGGGCCTCCCAAACCTGGCCACTTTTAAGACTTGTGGACTTCAACTCCCAGAATTCCTCAGCCAGCAAAGATGAGGAATTCTGGGTGTTGAAGTCCACAAGTTGCCAAGTTTGGAGACCCCCGACTTAAAGGAAGGCTAAGAGTAGAGCTGTCAGTATGGCAGTAACCTTAAAGGCTGCCCAGAGAATTCAATTTGGAAGGTAAGAAAACGTTAAAAAAAAAAAAGGATGAATGCTCATGAGCCGATCAAATCTCAAGAGCTTCGCGCCCGTTTTTTTCTTCTTCAACTTAGGAGCACCTTGCAAAGCTGCACCGGAGGAAGTGCCCAGGAAGACATTCTCCTCTCTGCAAACAACCTCAACAAAACACAACCTCTTCTGGGCTTGTTGTGAAAGTGTTGTGCTTCTGAGGACACCTAACACAACATACAAGGAAAATATTTATTGCCCAAGCGGCCGCTTTGGGCCTCTCTTTCCTCATTCATGGGGGGGTGTTTGCGCAGAAGGAAGGCAAACCGTTCCTCAAATGACATTTCCTTGTAAGAAATTGCCCGGCAGGTTTAGGGCCAAATTTTTCCCCACCCTGATCTCTCAAATTTTCTAGATTCTATCGTATCTCAAAGATTTAAAATGGACATCTCACATTAAAAACGTCCTCAGAAAAGCACAAAAGAGAATATACTTTCTGAGCCAGCTCAGGAAGCTCACACTGGCCAAGGAGCTGCTGATCCAGTTCTACAGAGGAATGATTGAGTCTCTTATCTGCGCCTCCATAACTGTCTGGTTTGGCTCTGCAACCCAACAAGACAGACGCAGACTTCAGAGGATAGTTAGAACTGCAGAAAAAAACATGGGTACCAACCTGCCTTCCATGGAGGACCTGTCTACTGCACGAGTCAAAAAGAGGGCTGGGAAAATATCTACAGACCCCTCGCATCCTGGACAGAAACTGTTTCAACTCCTACCCTCAAAACGACGCTATAGAGCACTGCACACCAGAACAACTAGACACAAGGACAGTTTATTCCTGAATGCCATCACTCTGCTTAACAACTCATTCCCACAACACCGTCAAATAATTTACTAAAACTGTATTACTATTATTCTTCTCTTCCTTACTAGTATCTATCTCTTCCCACTTATGATTGCATGACTGTAACCTCGTTGCTTGCATTTTTACGATTTAGTTTCTAGTATGATTTAATTGCTTATTTGTACTCTATGACTATCATTAAGTGTTGCACCTTTTGATTCTTGACAAATGTTATCTTGTCTTTTTATGTGCACTGAGAGCGTAGGACAAAGACAAATTCCTTGTGTGTCCAATCACACTTGGCCAATAAAGAATTCTAATTTAAAGCAGGCGGGAGCTTGCATTTAGAGCTTGTTGTGAAGATTGTTATTAAACATTACAAGCGAAGGTGCCGTCTCGGCTTTAAAAGCGAAGCATTTTTTTTATTTATATATTGGGATTTCTACAGCTGCCTAACTCAGTAAAAACGACTCCCAGTGGCTTTTTTTGCACCGGTTCCTGTGGCGAAGGAGAGCAGGGAGAAGCGGGGCAGCGAAGGGAGAAATTCTTCTGGGGTTTGGAGGCAATTTCTCCCAGGGAGGTTTTGGGTGAA
The DNA here is from genome assembly GCA_038048745.1 of Coluber constrictor foxii. Taxonomy (NCBI): domain Eukaryota; kingdom Metazoa; phylum Chordata; class Lepidosauria; order Squamata; family Colubridae; genus Coluber; species Coluber constrictor. The sequence continues at coordinate 18,622,830 of CM075974.1, forward strand.
AATGTCAATTGCTAGCAAGTTTATTACAGATGCCTGTGGAGATTCTCAGTCATCCGGGTCCCAGAGGTGCTTTTTTTTAAAAAAAAATTTCAGGAGGCAACTGGACTTTCTGGTTTTTTTGCTTTGAAGACATTTTACTTCCCAGCCAAGAAGCTTCTTCAGCTCTGAATGGATGGCGGAGAATAGAAGGATTGATATATATCAGGGGTCCTCAAGCTACAGCCCGCCGAAGCCATTAATCTGGCCCTGTGTGGGGACCATGAGGCTGCCCCACCCGTATCGCCCCACCTGTCCGCAGTCTGGAGGACAAGGCGGCCAAAAATGGGACACAAACAGGCCTCCCCAGCCTTGGGAGGGAGGGAGGGAGGGAGGGAAAGACACACACACAACCACACACACACACACACACACACACACACACACACACACACACAGAAGTCCTCTCACACATACCTCAAGGCAACCATATCCCTTCACTAATCTGCTTTCCACCCCCAGGAGCATAACAAATTAAAGTTTAATTTGTGCGTATTGTTTAATGGATTGCTAAATTGGCCATGCCCACCCCAGTCACGTGCCCACCCAGCCGGTCCAGCCCACCAACAGCCCGAGGGACCATGAATTGGCCCCGTTTAAAAAGTTTGAGGACCTCTGAAGAAGCGAAATAGGGACGAGAAGCAAAACGTCTTGAAAGGAAAAAAGAAAAAAAAGTTTATTACAGGTTAGTCCTCACCATACGACCACAACTGAACCCAACATTTCTGTCGTTAAGTGGAGATGTTGGTTAAGGGAGACTTGCCCCGCTTGGCGACTTTTCTTGCCACCGCCGTTAAGCGAATCACCGTGGTCGTTAAGTTAGTAACCCGGGTTGTTAAGTGAATCCGGCTTCCCCCCCATGGGCTTTGCTTGTCGGAAGGTCCCAAAATTGGATCACGCAAAACCCCACCCCACCCCCAGACACTGCAACGGTCGTAAATACGAACGAGTTGCCCAGTGTCTGAATTTTAATCAGTTAAGGAGACGGAGGCGTTTAGTACTGTATTCCCCCCCCAAAAAAATAAGACCTAACTGGAAAATAAGGCATAATACATCTTTTGAAGCAAAAATCAATATTAAGACCCAGTCTTATTTTGGGAGAGAAACACAGTACTTTTTTTTTTTAATTTGATTTACATGCCGCCCTTCTCCGGAGACTCAGGGCGGCTTACAATGCATTAAGCAATAGCCTTCATACTTTTGTATATATTTATACAAAGTCAGCTTATTGCCCCCACAAACTGGGTCCTCAGTTTACCCACCTTAGAAAGGATGGAAGGCTGAGTCGACCTTGAGCCTGGCTAGGATTGAACTCGCAGAATTACAGGCAGCTGGATGTTAATTGCTGCCTTTAGCAGGAGGCATTAGCCCCCTACGCTACTCAGGCTCCCTGCTTCTGAGAAAGCTGCTGGAGCCTGAATTTCTCCTACGGCTAAGCCAGTCCCTGGCTTTCCTCCCCTCCCATTGAGGCCTGAAATTATTATTTCTTGCTCCAGAGGTCCCGCCAAACTACAAAAACACAGAGTCCTCCGAAGACTATTTCTGCTAGGCGCTGGGGCAAAAAATAAACTGGGGGGTGGGAGGAAGCAGATAAGGAGAGATCGGTTTCAACTCCATCACCTCGTCGTCCAAAAAAGTAAGTGGGGGGGGGGGGAAGCAGGAGGACAGGACAACAGATACTCTGGAACATTATCAGGAAAGTTTTATTTACAGCTCTTCTGCTGGCCTGGGCAGTTTTTATGCTGGAAGGAGGAAGTGCAGACGGGCAGTCTAGTAAGGACTGTCCTCGGCTCCTTATCCTGCAATCCCTTCGGAGGGGTATCCTGTATCAGGTTCTCTGTATAGGCTCGGAGGCACCTCTTTCCCCAATTCTGTTTGGTCTTGGAGCCTGAGGTTGCAGCAAAACAAGCGAGAGGGAAAAACTGCCCATCTCATATCCCTGCTGCTCCTTACGAAAAAACCCCCAGCTTCCCCAGCTTTTAAAAGCCCAGATTTTGGCAGGTACGGTCATCTCCGGGTCCTGGAGTTTCCCGCCACGGGGCAAGGAAGCACAAGGGAGCCACGGGGATGATTCAGGACTCGGTTGCAATGCCCCACCCTAGAGTCCTCAAGGAAGTGGCGGCTTCCAAATCAGAGAATGAGGAAACTTAGCAGAGGAGCCCTTGCAAAGGGAGGGAGGGGGGAAAAAAAGTACGGAAAACAAGAGAAGGAAAGCAGAGAAGCCATTCCCCCTGCCTATTTTTAGTAGGATTGAAATGCGTGCTTAATTTTCAAGCGGCTGTCAGGATGTCAACCTTTTAATGGTTAGCAGCAGGGGAGGGCTAACTGGACTGCTGCTTTGCACTGGCTGCAACCTCTAGTTTAAATAGGACCCTCAAAATCTTCGTGAAAGCCCCCCCTTCCTTAAGGAGGAACCAGGAGAGACCACCTCTAAGTACAGAGGCCACAGAGGAGCAATAAATAGGGGCCTGGGAAGGGTGAATTTAGACCTCAGATTCAGTTTCTTGGGGGGGGAAGTTGAACTTGGGGGCTCTTTATGAATTGTTCTTGTGGCTAAAGGTTAACCATCTTTTCCGACATCACAGAAGCCTTCTGATTTAGCTCAGCTTTTTTTATAGTTCAGAGACGTTAATTTGTGGGGTTAGCCCCCCTCCCTGTAAGTTATGGGGAGGGAGGGCCGCAAGACAGGCCTCGGGGTGCTCTCGGGTCAACCTTGGTGGGGGTTTTTTTTAATACCCTGTTACCCCCCGAAAATAAGACCCAAGCAGAAGATAAGTCTTAGCATCATTTTCAGGATGCTCGTAATATAAGCCCTAAATACCCCCCAAAATAAGCCCCAGTTAAGATTGTCAGTCTGATGGGTGCATTTAGTACTGTATTTCCCCCAAAATTAGACTTAATGCATCTTTTGGAGCAAAAATTGATATAAGACCCGGTCTTATTTTCGAGGAAAACACGGTAAAGGCAGTTTAAAACGTGCTAGCAAACCAAGAAACAACCGCAGAGTTCAACGGTGATTGCACACCGAACAAGGAATCGTGGGCGGACCAGATTTTCGAATCGCGTGGATGCTTTAAGGGCACAGAGCTCAGGGATTTTACTGGTGCTCTACTTCAGGAACCGCTAAACAGAACACCGAGATAACTGAGCATCATAAAGCGTTCTCCATCAGTTCAGGCTGGGGTACCAGCAACCATTTCCCCTAAAGCCGCGCGGGGAATTATGGGAGCGACGTGGTGCTCCCATATGACACCTCTCCTGCGCGAGCTGCACTGGCTCCCGGTGGTCTTCCGGGTGCGCTTCAAGGTGTTGGTGACCACCTTTAAAGCGCTCCATGGCTTAGGACCTGGGTATTTGCGGGACCGCCTTCTGCCGCCAATAGCCTCCCACCGGCCAGTACGCTCGCACAGAGAGGGCCTGCTCCGGGTGCCGTCGGCCAGACAGTGTCGGCTGGCGACCCCCAGGGGGAGAGCCTTCTCTGTGGCGGCGCCCGCCCTCTGGAATGACCTACCCCCGGAGATACGCAGGATATCAACCTCCGGACCTTTCGTCGGGCCCTTAAAACCCATTTGTTCCATCTGGCTGGGCTGGCTTGATCCCATCCTCTGTTCTAAATTGAAATCGATTGTAAATTGTTTTAATTGTCGGCCGAAAATATTTAATAATTTTTAATTGCTTTTAATTTTTGTATACCATGTTTTATTCTGGCTGTTCACCGCCCTGAGTCCACAAGGAAAAGGGCAGTTTATAAATTGAAACAAACAAATAAATAAATAAATAAATCGACGGAAATGTGAGCCCATCTACCGTTTAAGATTGACCCGAGTATGTGGCTTCCTTTCTGTAGCCTGAATGGGGTAGGGACAAAAATTTGGGGAGCTTTGATAATGGAGCGGAGGATTCGGGGGGTGGGGAGTTTATATCACTGATAAAATCCTACCGGTTTGCACCAGTTTGAGCGAACCGGTAGTGATAAAATCAACCAGTTCGGTGAACCGGTAGTAAACAAAACCTACCAACCGGTACTACTGACGATCAGCTGTGCCGCGCAATTTATATTCGCTAGAAAGCAGGAAATCCTGCTTTCTGGCGAATCTAAATTGTGCGGCACAGCCATTCCCTCTCGCTGTTCTACTTAAATAGCTCCTTTTTGGGGCACACTGCGCATGGGTGCATATAGCATGCATTGTGCGTGGCGTGCATCTGGAACACACTGCACATGCGTGCACTTCTGATGTACATTGACCATGTATGGGCAACGAACCGGTGGCAACCCACGGAGGATTTCACCACTGGGTCATATACACGAGGTACGAAGTCAAGCCATGTAAATACTGAAAAGCAGCCATTTCATTCTTGAAAACCGTCCTGTTCGCTCACATAGGGCCATTCTCCTCAGGGTCCCGACGGCGAGCCAATATCATCTAGCGGTGCCCAGGGGTAGGACATTCTCTGTGGGTGCTCCCACCCTCTGGAATGAATTGCCTACCGAGCTCCGGACGGCTCCTGATCTCCGCTCCTTCCGTCGGGAGCTGAAGACTTGGCTCTTCAAGCAAATAGGCTGACTCTGATTCTGGGTTTTATTATTTATCATTAATTAGTTATTTGATTTAAAGTGCGATTTTATTGTACATGTTTCTTAAGTTGTGTTCGCCGCCGTGAGTCCTTCGGGAGAAGGGCGGCATATAAATACATATAATAAATAAATAAATAAATCTCCTGGGCCCTCTTGCCCTCCAACAGGTGCCCCTTTTAGAATCTGCGCCTCAACTTTTCATTTTAAAAAAATTCAACCCTGCAGAAATTGCTTGCTTCCTGGTCCTCAAAACATTTCGGATCAAGTAGGCTTAACACCTCTCCAGTAGGAAGGTCTTTCTGAATGCCTCTTCGGGTGCCCGCTGTTCTACCCGCAGAGTGCGCACGCTAAGAGCATTTTTCTTCCCCTGGCTTTTTAATTCATTAAAAAAAATATATTATTTTTTTGGAGGCAGAAACTTGGCCGAGCGAAGAAAAAACAGGCCTTTTAAAATGCAAACCCTCTTGGGCAAGGGAAAAGGGAAGGAGACCGGGGCTTAAGCAAGGGATGTCAGCACAAAATATCACCCCTCTCCCACCCCACTCCTTTTGCCGCCTGTCCCTCGGAAACCACGCCCCACTTCTGCTGCTGGCTCTGCCCCCACAATTGCTAAGTCAGCTTGTTGGAAGAGAAGTGGCACTTCACCTCCTCTTCCAAAAGGAGCAAGTACAGTACCACAAGGGCTCTAAAAATAGAGCAGCCCTACACCTTATGGTTATGTTTGGTGCTCAGCAAGAGTGGCTATGTTACTGCGACTAAAAATGCATGCCCGGCAGCAGATCATGCCTGAGTCTTAATGTGTTTTGTGTTTTTTTTGTGGGCGGGGGAGGATGGGGAAGCTAGGCTAATTTTCCCACCTAACGCACAAAACAAGGGAAGAGCCTCTGTGCCACCCTATTAAGCCTCCTGGTAAGGAGAAATAACCATCTTCTCAACCACTCAGAAGGAAAGAACCCCTGCTCCATTTGAGGCACGCTTAATTGGCCTGGTGGTTAAGCGATCCCTCCTTCGCAAGCAAAACAGAAATTAAACGGGCCATCTGAAGTCAGCGGTTCCCAGAGTGCCAGCCACTAAGGAACGAACAAGCAAACAAAAGCCTGACCAGAGGGCATGGAAAGGAAATTAAGATGGGTAAGGCCTCTAATGAAGAACGGCTTGGGCCCTGAGGCACGACGGGTGCTTTTAGGCTTCTGGGTTGAAGTCATCTCGTAACTTCAAGAAACACTTGGAAAAGCAAGCCACGGGTTTTGAAGGGATCCGACGGGTTGACCAAAAACAAATTTATAATCCTAGACAGCTAGGTTTGTTGTGATTCAGGCTGCCGCAAACAGACATTCTGTGGTTTTTTTCGTTAATGTGCTTTCAGATTCTTTTATCAAATCTTTTGTTCACTGGGAGCGTTAAAAAGGGTTGTGCGGTAATTGCTACCGTCCTAACACAACGGCGTGCTCCTGGTTACACTTAGCAGCGACCTACCTACAAGTCAGTGTAAAAGAGAACTTGTGGGTAAGTCTGTGAAACCAAAGAAGGGCATCGTTGCGATACGGGGTACCCGAGGCTTGCAAATTCTACAAGCGTTAAAACGCATTTCCGGTTGGTTCTGGAACATGCGTGCCATGTCCTTCACTCTGAGGATTCGTGACTTTCCGCCCCTCCCAGAAAAATCAAGTTAACTGGAAGAACAATTCCATTCAACACGAAGCTATTCAAGCTTTAACTGTCAGTGGAAATGGGTTGTTGTTTTTTTTGTAAATTGGAGCACTTCCTGTTGTGGCGGCCATTAATTAAGGGAACTGCCCTAGGCAGGCAGTATTTCATTCTGGGCATGCAAGCTGGAGAGATCTGCATCGGACTGACTCACAAGGTTGGGTGGATAGCTGATACGGTTCCGTATTGATCAACAAGGTGGGTTTATCTTTTGGGAACCTGTCTGGTTACCTGTCAGAGCAGGCCCAAATCCCCTTTGAAAGATGCACGTCAGCTGAAAGACGTCAAGTGCTTCTGCGAGTACACAGGCCACAGTGACAACCCCACCTATGTGATTCAATGACTCATCTTGTGCCTCTGGGAGCAACTTAAGCATCGAAGTGTGTCCCGCAAACTGCAAAAGGATACTTTCTCTTTCATTGAACAAACCAACACACTCGAAATCAGGCCAGTGCCTTCCCTACACCAATTTCCAACTGCTGAAGTCGTTAAGGCCGATGGCATGAAGAAGCTACCTTCTCCCAACAGGAGAGCCGTTTAAGATGCAGCATCTTACTTCACAATGGAATCTCAGAGCTATCAAGTCCAACCCATTGGCCATTAGAGAAATAGCTACCTGCTCAATTAATTACTTCTTCGCTTCCACAAGAGACCCCTTTTCACAATTACTCCTGTGATGAGAGACCTCCTTCCCCTTCCCAGCAATATCCAGACTTCATCTTCTCACACTGCATATTGTATCCCCATTATAGGGTGTCTCTCATCGGCTGCGCTTCACAGACGATGCCCCAACTCAAGCAGACAAAGACGAATACATCGTGCCCTTTGGTACTCCAGCCACTGGTACCATAGAAGCCAACTCAACAGCAGAATACAAGCATCGCATTTAGACTCCCCAAAGCCTTTTTTCTCAAGAAACTGAGGGGTTTATTCCCTGTATAGGCTATTATTTCTCTTCTGGAGGGGAAAAAAAAGAATAAGAGAAAAAAATGTTTCATCTTCACAGCAAGACTACCTCGTCCTCTCCGCCCAGATATTTTTGATATCCCTCCCTTTTCTTCTCTCACCCCTAAACTCCAACAATTATGGGGAGGGAGAGGTGATCTCTCAAACTCAGCCTCTTGACTTCCTCCAGATCTGCCATGTATGTTATCTCTAATTTTATCCATTGTTATCATTCCTGAAAAACTTACAATCTAGACTTACATTTGGAGCAGCAGAGAAAGATAAGCAATTGCTATTTTGGAAATCTGGGCGGGCCTTGCTTTCACCTCTTGATCCTCATTCTTTCTTTACTCCACCCAGCCAGATATAACTCCTTTCTCGACCACTCAAAATATAATGAAGGAAAGAAACATAGGCTTTTTTTTCTTTCCGGCCCACAATTCCATGTCTGTTGCTCCCCTACTTTCATCGTCAGTCGATTCCCCCATCTTTCCTCTGCTCCCCATCACTATCAGCCTCCGCAAATGAAATTACCTCACAATTGCTGATTATGACAGGCCCCTGAGTTGCATATGAGGGGGTGGGGGGGCATCACAGTAATGTCTCTTGTGTCCCAACACCCCCATCTCTCTGTAACTTATTCTCTCAGGCCAGCCAGCTATAATTACAGGTCTTCCTCAACTGCGTGTCAGAAATAAACGTTAACTTCCTGCCAAGCACAGCTCCTCTGCTTAAGACAGCTCCAATTTAACATATTAGCTGGGGGGGGGGGGAGGAAGGAAGGAAGGAAGAAAAGGGAAGGAAAGAGGGAAGGAGAGGGAAGGAAGGGAGGCGGAAAGGAGAGGGGGAGGAAGAAAGGAAAGGAAGAAGGAAAAAGAGGGAGGGAGGGAAGGAAGGAAGGAGAGGGAAGGAAGGAAGGAGAGGGAAGGAAGGAAGGAGAGGGGAGAGACTAGAGAAGGAAGGAAGGAAGAAGAGGGAAGAAAGGAAAGAGGAAAGGAGAGGGGGAGGGAGAAAGGAAAGGAAGAAGGAAAAAGAGGGAGGGAGGGAAGGAAGGAAGGAGAGGGAAAGGAGGAAAGAAGGAAAGGAGGAAAAGAGAGAGGAAGGAAGGAAAGAAGGAAGGAGAGGGAAGGAAAGAGGAAAGGAGAGGGAAGGAAGGGAGGAGGAAAGGAGAGGGGGAGGAAGAAAGGAAAGGAAGAAGGAAAAAGAGGGAGGGAAGGAAGGAAGGAGAGGGGAGAGAAGAGGGAAGGAAGGAAGGAAGAAGAGGGAAGGAAGGAAAGAAGAAAGGAGAGGGGGAGGGAGAAAGGAAAGGAAGAAGGAAAAAGAGGGAGGGAGGGAAGGAAGGAAGGAGAGAGAAAGAAGGAAAGAAGGAAAGGAGGAGGAAAAGAGAGAGGAAAGGAAGGAAGGAAGGAAGGAGGGAAGGAAGGAAAGGAAGGAGGAGGGAAGGAAGGAAGGAAAAAGGGAGGGAAGGAAGGAGAGGGAAGGAAGGAGGAAAGGAGAGGGGAGAGGAAGGAAGGAAGAAGAGGAAAGGAAGGAAGGAAAAAGAGGGAGGGAAGGAAGGAGAGGGAAGGAAGGAGGAAAGGAGAAGGGAGAAGAAGGAAGGAAGAAGAGGGAAGGAAAGAGGGAAGGAAGGAAGGAAGAGGGAAGGAAGGAAGGAAGAAGGAAGGGAAGGAAGGAGAGAAGGAAGGGAGGGGTTATCATAATCCTAAATTCTCCCCTCCCCTCCCCATTAAGGGCAAGAGAGGGGGGGAGGGAGGCTCTCGGGGACTGTCAGGCCTGCCAGCCCAGCCAGAGAGAAGGGCCCAACAGCAAAGAAAGGCGGGAGCTTCGACTGAAGGCCTCCGCATGGCAAAAGAGGGTGCTTGCTGCTCCCTTCCCGGTCGTCGCCGCCGCCGCCGTCGTCCTCCCCCCGCCTCAAGCCCTTCCCCTTCCTTCCCCCACCCCCAACCCAGACCGGCCCCACAGCCCTTCCCCTCCCTCCCTCCCTCCCTCCCCCTCCCCAAGAAACCCAAACTGTCAGGGATTCACATTACATGGACACCAGATGGGGGGGGACCAGTTAGGGCAACCCCCTCTTTCCCCCACCCCCCCCATGCAGGACTCACTCCCCCCCACCCTGGCTGGGGAGGATGGGGCTTGTAGTCCCCAGGCCACTTTCGATGAGGACCCCTCCCTCCCTTCTCCCCCCCCCAGACGCCCCTTAAGCAGGGAAGCGCCCCCTATTGGCGGAGGAGGCCCTTTCCCCTCACGTTCCCCCCTCCCTCACACACGCAGCCCCCCCCCCTCCCCACCTCGCCAGCCTGGCGGCTTCCCCTCACCATGATGCCTCCCTGTAGGGCCGAGCCCTCCTCAGCACCAGGAGCGGAAAGGGCGCCGACGGCGACGGCAGCGACTCCGGGTCCCCTCCGTCCGAGCTCTGAGCCAGGCCGCAGGCCGCCCTCCTCCTCCACCTCCGCCTCCTCCTCCTTCTCTTTTTTTTTTTTTTATTCCGCCACTTCCGCCGTTGCCTAGCAGTTGCACATCCGGGTCAGCCAGCGCGCGCGCACACGCACGCGCGACAGAGGGCCCGCGCGAGAGGTGCCCCGCCCATTGTTCTTTTCCACACACACACCCCCCCCCATTGCTCTTTTCGAGCCAATCAGAAGGCCGCTCGCCGGGCATCGCCAAGTATGGAGCGGGAGGCCAAGCCGCGCCTGCGCGCTCGGGGGATGGAGGGCGGTGGGAAAGACCATCGGCGTCCCGAGAGGGAGGGGGGAAGAGTAGGAAGGAGGGGGTTGTGTGCGCACGCGCCAGAGGACGGGAGAGACCATCTACGTAAGGAAGACCGGAGGCGGGGGGGGAGAGCGTGAGAATAAAAGTTATGAATTGGGAATTCCAAGTGGAATCATCCCGCCCGCTCTCTTTCTTCCAGAAGCGGGACTACAGTTCCCATGCGCTAGCCTTACACTTCTTGGCTACCCATCATCTGCAAAAAAACAGAAAATGGGTTTCTCCCTGCCCCCCCAAAAAAACCTGTAGAGCGCTTTCTCCCACTTGAAGGCGTCTGTGGACTTCGACTCCCAGAATTCCCCACCCAGCCAGCCAGGGAATTCTGGGAGTCGAAGTCCACACACCTGCACTCGAGATGGGGTAGGGGACCCCCCTCCCCATGCTCTGCTGGCCTCAGCTCTTCTGCCAGACGGGAACCACGCTGCCCTAAGACAACACAACAAAACACACTCTACACACAACACAAGGAAAACGGAAGGGAAACCAGTTGCAAATTCCTGGGGGAACCGTTTTCCTCTTTTCCACCAAATGCACAGGAGAGCAGGAAATTCAGCGTCATCCCCAGTACCCCAAATTCACTTCTTGCGATACAATACAATACAATACAATACAATACAATACAACACAACAGAATACAATAGAGTAGAGTAGAGTAGAGTAGAGTAGAGTAGAGTAGAGTAGAGTAGAGTAGAATAGGAATAGGAATAGGAATAGGAATAGGAATAGGAATAGGAATAGGAATAGGAATAGGAATAGGAATAGGAATAGAATAGAATAGAGCAGAATATAGAATAGAATATCATAGAATACAAAATATGAAGTATGAAGTAGAATAGAACAAAAAAGAACTAGAATAGAATAGAATATAGAATAGAATAGAAAATATGAAGCATGAATAGAATAGAACAGAAAACATGAAGTAGAATAGAATAGAATAGGAAAGGAAAGGAAAGGAAAGGAAAGGAAAGGAAAGGAAAGGAAAGGAAAGGAAAGGAAAGGAAAGGAAAGGAACGGAAAGGAACGGAACGGAACGGAACGGAACATATGAAGTAGAATAGAATAGAAAGCATGAAGTAAAGTAGAATGGAATGGAATAGAATAGAACAGAACAGAACAGAATAGAAAATATGAAGTAGAATAGAATAGAAAGCATGAAGTAAAGTAGAAAGAATAGAATAGAATATAGAATAGAATAGAATAGAATAGAATAGAATAGAATAGAATAGAATAGAATAGAATAGAATAGAATAGAAAAAATGAAGTAGAATAGAATAGAAAAAATGAAGTAGAATAGAATACAAAATATGAAGTAGAACAGAACAGAACAGAACAGAATAGAATAGAATAGAATTCTTTATTGGCCAAGTGAGATTGGACACAGAAGAAATTTGTCTCCAGTGCATAAGCTCCCAGTGTACATTAAAAGACAAGATACATTCGTCAAGAATCATAAGGTACAAGACTTAATGATAGTCACTTAATGACATCGCCTTTATGGAGACCCTACAGAAAATAGGGCTCGGTCCATCCGTCGCCAATCTTCGGCTGTCTGCCCAAGCTTCTTATTTCACTCCTTCCTGGAGCTGATAAGTTTGTTAAATTTGAATTTTCCTAATAGCCAGAAGTCCCAGCCTGAGGGTTCTTTCTAACAGGTGGTCCTCGACGTAACAACAGCTCGTTTACAACCGTTCAAAAGTGACCAAGGAAAAATGACTTAAAATCACCGTTGTTCACACTGAACAACCATTGCAGCTTCCCCAACGGTCGCAGGATCAAAATGCGGACGCTTGGCAACTTGACTCATATTTACAACCGTTGCTGTGTCCCAAGGTCATGGAATCCCTTTTGGCAAACTTATTACAAACCAAGTCAATAGAGAAGCGGGATTCACTTAACAATCGGGATACTAACTTAACAACTGCAGTGGTTTGCTTAACCAGAACGCAAGAAAAGTGGTAAAATGTGTTGTGACCTAGTCATTACAAGACACAATTAGTCCCAAACAAACCTATTTTATTGTAACAGCTGAGAATTACTTCATTCCCAGCTTAGTCCAAATTAATTGCAAAACAAGTCCTTCAGGAGAAGTCCTTAGAGCTTATCACAAAGTCCTTAGAGCTTTATCTTCTTTGGCACCCTGCCAAAGGTCTTACTTGGCAAAGCCCCACAAAGTTCAGAAACAAGAGATGCCAACTGGAAACAGATTTAGCAATGTAGCTTTCCTACAAAGAGCCCAAGAGCCTTTGCTGCTCTTTTAAGCCTTATGGGAGAGGCCAATCACCTCCTGGCCTTACTCCCGAGTCGTCCTTTTTGCTTTAGCTGCTTTTGCCTTCTGGCAGCTCTGCGCATGCGTGTATAGAAACAGGCTCCTCCTGTTCCTCTGCCTCTCTGCTCTCTGACTAGAGACACCTGAGTCTGTGCATCACTCCCAGAATGGCCCTGGCCCCATTTCTGCCTCCCACACAAGCCCTCGTCTGGGCCGTCCCCAGATTCCAGGACTGGCCCATGATCCTCCCTAGCCTCCTCACTATCCAACTCCACTGCCAGCTCCGCAGGCTGCTGGTGGACCACAACAACATGGGGTGATATTCACTGAACAAATGTTTCACTTAGCAACAAGTGTAGGGCTTAATTGTGGTCGTAAGGTCAAAGGTTACCTGTATCTCCTTTGCTAAGAAATACCACCTAATTTCTGAATTGTTGCAGTTCTCCTCTTTTGCAGGTTGCCAATGGACTTTATGAAGGAAATAGGATTCCTTCATACACATTTCCTTAAATTTCACAGCAATCATGTTAGAGGTACACCAGAGATGCTAATACCCAGCCAGAAAAACCCAGGGTGTTTGGGGGTTAACGGACTCCAATAAGGAGGTTGGGCACCTCGTAAAAAGCCTCTTCTCAAAACTACGATGACCTGTGTTCAGAATGTTCTTCACAGATCTGACAATCTCAAAAAGAATGATGTTGAAATCTGCCAAAAGATTCTTCGTGTATTTCAATGTAATGCATTTTACTTTTGAGTTGAAATCTAGTTTAGGCTCCTAAACTGGAAATTTTATTTGAACGATATCCTGCCTTTTAGAATAAATAACTGTCATCATAAATAACTGTTCTACAACCCAATGATACGACCCAGACTTCAAAGGATAATTAGAACTGCAGAAAAAAACAATGGCTACCAACCTGCCTTCCATGGAGGACCTGTATACTGCACGGGTCAAAAAGAGGGCTGGGAAAATATCTACAGACCCCTCGCATCCTGGACATAAACTGTTTCAACTCCTACCCTCAAAACGACGCTATAGAGCACTGCACACCAGAACAACTAGACACAAGGACAGTTTTTTCCCGAATGCCATCACTCTACTAAACAAATAATTCCCTCAACGCTGTCAAACTATTTACTAAATCTGCACTACTATTAATCTTCTCATTCCCATCACCCATCTTCTTCCACTTATGATTGTATGACTGTTAACCTTGTTGCTGGTATTCTTACAATTTATATTGACTGTTTCCTAATGTGATTTGATTGCTTATTTGTTCCCTATGATTAAGTGTTGTACCTTATGATTCTTGACGAATGTATCTTTTCTTTTATGTACACTGAGAGCTTATGCACCAAGACAAATTCCTTGTGTGTCCAATCACACTTGGCCAATAAAGAATTAATTAATTCTTTCTATCTATCATCTATCTATCTATCTATCTATCTATCTATCTATCTATCTATCTATCTATCTATCTATCTATCATCTATCTATCTATCTATCTATCTATCTATCTATCTATCTATCTATCTATCTATCTATCTATCTATTTGTATGTTTGTTAAGTCATCCTGGATTTTCCACGAATGGAGGAGGAGATATCACAAATCTCCAATTTTTTGCCTTTCAGCCCAATCTCATGGGCCATCCAGACAGTATAATATAGCCGACAAGCTATTTTCTATGTTTTTAATATTTTTGCTGATAATTCTATAATTAAAGGGAGGCTGTTATAGATCTATTTCGAGCTTATTTGCTCTCATCAGACAGTCATACCCTTACTGGGATTTGAACCTGGGCCGTCTGCCTGTATCTATCTATCTATCTATCTGATTGTTTCTTAGTATGAGTTATTTGTACCCTATGACTATCATTGTCTTGTACCTTATGATTCTTGACGAATGTATCTTTTCTTTTATGTACACTGAGAGCTTATGCACCAAGACAAATTCCTTGTGTGTCCAATCACACTTGGCCAATAAAGAATTAATTAATTAATTAATTCTTTCTATCTATCTATCTATCTATCTATCTATCTATCTATCATCTATCTATCTATCTATCTATCTATCTATCTATCTATCTATCTATCTATCTGATTGTTTCTTAGTATGAGTTATTTGTACCCTATGACTATCATTAAGTCTTGTACCTTATGATTCTTGACGAATGTATCTTTTCTTTTCTGTACACTGAGAGCGTATGCACCAAAGACAAATTCCTTGTGTGTCCAATCACACTTGGCCAATAAAGAATTCTATAAGCTTCATCAAGTGCCTTTCAAGTGACATAAAGCATCATGAATAAAAAAATAATACACTGTGTATTATTAAATACAACCTTTCCTTGTAGGGCAATTAGGAATAGGGAGGAATGGAAGGAAGTTTATGGGTTCATTCCTTGCATTCTCCAAAGGGGTGCTTTATAGTGTGATGTGTGAACTCAACCAAACGATGCTTATCCAGCAATTCTTGGCTAAAGAAAACACGGATTGTTGCAATGTGCAGAAGAGACTGCCTGCATAAGCCATCTGAATGTGTTTGCAAGCATATGCTTCGAATCCTCCTTAGGCGAAGCTTTTGAGCCCGCCCTCCGCTCAAACCCTGCAAATGTAATCATTTCAAACACAGCCTTCCTATAAACAGTTGCGGACAAGCAGCTGGTCCTCATTTCAAACTACTTCCCTCAGGCGGAGAGTACAAACATTTTTTGGCCGGTGAGCTTAATGCAAATATTTGGGGTAAAGAGAGAAGGAAAAAAGGCATAACCGAAAAGCAGCTGTTTGATCCTTTTTTACATAGTGAATCAACCCGCCCATCACTTGTCTCTCCATGGGTAACAGGACTTGCCTTGAACCACAGATTTGTGGGGGATAATGAGTTAAGAAAGGAGTACTAAAGGGATGAGTTTTTTTTTTTAATGAATTAAAATTGCATTTGACCGTGACTAAACCGAGCTCTTATGCTGCGTTGATGTTCAAATTATGCTCCTAAGAATTTGGCAGGTTTAACGTTCCCACCTTGCTTTTCAATGAAGTGTTTTAAGCATCGTGGGACATCCTCACCTGTTAGATGAGCTTAAAAAAAAAACAACCAAAGAATTAAAAAAAAAACAGAGCTTAAACGAAACTTTCAACTACGTGCCCTGAACACGGCCAAAATAGACGGAAAAAGAGCACGCAAGATTTACTTTATGAGCGTTTTAAAAGAAATTGTGTGCCACGGTCCCAAAACAAAACAAAAAAAGTTAGTTTGACAGCTGAACGCCTTTATAAAGCCGCATCCATATGTCTTTAATCAGGGGCATTTGGGATCACATTGTCAGTGGCAATGAGCCTTTTCCCTAAGGTTTAGCTAAGTAAAAAAATTGATTTGTTTTTTAGGATTGCTTCCTTTCCTTTAAGAACAGCGAAAAGCATTTAACAGAGGGACAGGGAAGTTTTGGGTTTCTTTTTAGGATTTTCAAAGCCCGACAGATAATGCATCACATCTTCCTTGATTTACCCCCCCCCCCAAAAAAAATCTCTCAACGGTTCAACCAGTGAAGCGAACGAAAGAAAAAATAGAATGGAACAAGGTTTCTAAGACGTTTCCCAGGGTTATCATGATTCAGTTTCAAAGTGGGGAAGAAAAACACTGGAAATATAGAGACTGCTTGGAAAGATGGTTTTTAACGGTGGACAGGACCACATGGTTTGAGGTCCTGGGGGGAGAAAAAGGGGAAGAGATGCTGGGAGTGCCCCTGTTTTATGCCCTCTCTGGGCTTTTAAATTTGAGTTTGTATTCTGATTGGTTGTCAGACTCCCTTGGGGCCATGCAGGGGCAACTTTGTAGGTTGTCTGTGTCCCAGGCTTGGTTGACTCTTGCTGGGTGATGATGTAAGGAAAGGGCTTTGGGATTCCTATTACGGTTCTGTCTGAAAGAGGTAGATCTTTGTTATGTAGAACAGATTGGTATCCTTACGATTTATATTGATATTGTTTCCTGATTGCTTATTTGTAACCTATGACTATCATTGAATGTTGTCCCTTATGATTCTCGATGAACGTATCTTTTATTTTATGTACACTGAGAGCGTAGGCACCAAAGACAAATTCCTTGTGTGTCCAATCGCACTTGGCCAATAAAAATTCTATTCTATTCTATTCTAGACTGGCCCATTGTCAAAGGGGGGTGGGGTTGAGTTTCTGCCTCCGTTTTAGAGGAAATAATTCTGCCCTTTTAATATTTTCTAAAATATCTCTTTTTCCTAGGAGTGGGGTGGATGCTAACTTCCTACAGAGGCATTTGAGCTTTATGTTCCTTTGTGACAAGTTTGTATGAATGAAATCAAAGGAGGAAGAAGGGAGGGTGGGGGGAAGCAATGACAGAAGAGATACTTGGGGTTTGGGCCAAACTAGCTAACTTTATTCTATCAGTTTTAAATTGCAACGCCGTGAATAACACGGTGCATTTCTTATTTAAAAGGGTACATTTCAACTGGTGAAAAAGCTCCATGCGGTTGGACTGAAATGGGGGAGCCCCAGGCTGAATACGTAGCTGCAAATCCAACAGATTTTGCTCTGTCCGGCAGCTTAGGGTTCACAGGGAAGGAAGAAAAGAGCCTGGATAGCTCAGCAGACTAATGCATTGTAATTTAACTCCAGCTGTCTGCAATTAGTAAGTTCGAATCTCCCCAGGCTCAAGGTTGACTCAGCCTTCCATCCTTTCTAAGGTAGGTAAATTGAGGACCCAGTTTGTGGGGGCAATAAGCTGACTTTGTAAAATATACAAAAGTATGAAGGCTATTGCTTAACGCATTGTAAGCCGCCCTGAGTCTCAGGAGAAGGGCGGCATATAAATCTAATTTAAAAACAGAAAAAGAAAGGCAAGATTATTATCTGACTATGAAAATTCCTTTTTTGCTCTGTAGGAAGTTAGCACCCACCCCTCTCCTAGAAAAAGGAGATATTTTAGGAAATATTAAAAGGGCAGAATATTTCCCCTAAAAGGCAGAAACTCAGACCAGTCTATTCTACATAGTAAAGATCTACCTCCTTCAGGCAGACCCATAGTACGAATTGTCCAAAGCCCTTTCGTTACATCATCACCCATCAAGGGTCAACCAAGCCTGGGACATAGACAACCTACAAAGGTACCCCTGCATGGTCCCATGGGAGTCTGACAACCAATCAGAATACAATCTCAAATTCAAAAGCCCAGAGAGGGTATAAAGCTCAGGCGCTTTCAGCATTTCTGCCCATTTTTTCTTCACCCAAGTTCTCCAAGGCATGTGATCCTCTCCACCATTAAAACCATCTTACCAAGCAGCCACCTGAACTCAGATGGGCATTTCTTCCAACAGCTCTTTCTGGCTAGTCCGTGTTGAATTTCTCCCGCCCTTCTTTAAATCCGTTTAAGCCAGCCAGAATCTTTTCTGTCACTCAGGCTCACGTTATGAAAAGTGCTTGTAAAACCTGTGTAATGCAGGGCATCCCATAATATCTGCAATTACACTGGACGAGTTTGAAACTGCTGGCATATCCGTATCAACACACACACACACACACACACACAGATGCACAAAACCTTCTTACCTTGGGTATGGCTTTTCTTCCTCCATTAACTTAATCCCAAGGGGTGGGTAGGAAATGCAGTCAGGGTTTCTTAATGGGAAATGTTTCCAACTCCTGGATGAAAAAGAGAAGAGAGAAAAAATTACTTTTTATGAAAGCAAAAAAAGGGGAGAGATTGAGCACCCGCGCGAGAAAATGCTGACCTCTGATGGAAAATTTTCTCTGAAATAAAAGTTGATATGCTGGGGAATTTTACCACACCCCCCACTATTAAAGTCATGGTAAATTCAGGATAATATCCCGTTTCCCCGAAAATAAGACATCCCCTGATAATAAGCCCAATCGGGCTTTTGATGCGCTAAAATGAGCCTCCCCCCTGAAAATAAGTCCTCCCCGAAAATATTTAAACTCAAGAACAGAAAATCAGGTAAGACAGCAAGAGGAGCCCCATCTTGCTCCATGCACCCCAAAATAATAAGACCTCCCCAAAAATAAGGCCAAGCGCTTATTTTGGGGTTCAAAAATATATAAGACATAGTCTTATTTTTGGGGAAACACGGTATCCATTTCTCATTGTTAAGCTGGCATGATCAGGATTCCACATTATTCTGTTCAATAATCAGAAAGAAAAAATGCAATTCTGGCTGGGTTTCTTTTCCCCCCCCCTTTCTCAGCGAGCAACCTGATCTGTAGAAATCTGTGCGTGTTCTCTTTCCTAGCAAGGAGAATTTTTCCATGTTTATAAGCGTAATTTCTCCCGATGAGCCCGGCGATAACACACAAGGAGTGGGGGGGGGGGGGGAGTTAACAGTTTTATTAACATTACTTGCTCTCTAACATCAGTGTGTGGTCTTACCCACATTGGTGCTTTAAAAAAAAAAAGTAAATTAACCTTCAAACATGCTTTCTCCTAAAAGCAGAAAGCTGGCAGTAATTAGATCCGAGAGTGGTGAAACATCTTTTCCGAGTTATTGGACAACTGTGAGCACTTTGTACTTACTCAAGTTACTTTCATTCCCGTCCTCAAACTGTTTTTTTTTTTTTCTTGCTGAGAAAGAATTCATTCATATCATCTTCCTGGGACCGAGTATCCAAATTTGGGGGTTTTTTTCCCACTTATCACTTATTTGTTCTAAAATCACAATTTTTAAACTCAGCCAATGATGGTTTGCCAGAAACCCCACAGTTTCATATCACTGAACATGGGGAAGACGCTGCGGTGAAATCCAGCAGGTTCTGGAGAACCGGTAGTGGAAATTTTGAGTAGTTCGGTGAACCGGCAAATACCACCTCTGGCTGGCCCCCGAGTGGGGTGGGAATGGAGATTTTGCAAATATCCTTCCCCCTAGAGTGAGGAGGGAATGGGGATTTTGCAGTATCCTTTCCCTGGAGTGGGGAGGGAATGGGCATTTTGCAGTATTCTTCCCCTGGAGTGCAGTCGGAATGGAGATTTTGCAGTATCCTTCCCCTGGAGTGCAGTGGGAATGGAGATTTTGCAGCATCCTTCCTGTCACGCCCACCAAGCCATACCACGCCCACCAAGCCACACCCATAAAACCGGTAGTAAAAAAAATTGGATTTCACCATTAGGAAGATGGGTGTTCAACACAGTGTGTGTGTGTCCCCACCTCAGCCACATTAAGCTGGGTGGACTTCAACTCCCAGAATTCCCAGAGCCGGGGCCTATAGATTTCAACTCCCAGAATTAATACCGGCTAAGGGAATTCTGGGAGTTGAAGTCCACCCAGTTGAAACACCGAAGCCAATCTGGTTGGAATTTATTCCCATCTCTTTCTCACATATCACAATGTCCCCCGTAAAATCAGGAAGGATAGAAAATATAGAACATGAATATAAATAATATAAATGAGATAATATAAATATAATCAATAAAATAGAAAAATCAAAAGGTCAAGGACGGCTTGCACCCCCGGCAAAGAAGGGGATGCCAATGGATTTCCCCGTATTAGGCCTGTCCTGCTGGCTTTTCGGGCCTACTTTGCCCAAGGTCAAAATCGGCACCAGGTTGCCAGGGTTACCCTTGGTTGCCCTTGGCAACAGGCGGAGAAAAAGGATAACCAAAAAAAAGCAGCCCCTTTAAAACATATACATATATCTAGATCCCTCCCCCCTCATGTGTTCAAGCTCTCGCGAGAGCGGCTGGCTTTGCGGCGGAGCACAGGCCGCTCTCGCGAGACGTCCCTTCCGGGAAAGGCGGGAGGAAGCTTGACTGACAGCGGAGGCGGGTAGCGGCCAAGATGGCGTCGGAGGGTGATCTGGGAAGGAAATGGGACCGTTGTCTGGCTGACTCCGCCGTCAAGCTGGGTGAGGGGCCGCTGCGTTTCGCGGGGAAGGGGCAGCGGGGTGGGGGAGGCCTGGGCTTTGAGAGGAACCGGGGCTGACCCCTTTCTCCCTGGTTTTGCAATGGGGCAGACTCAGCCAAGCCCCCCCCCCCTTTCCCCTTGGCTTGCATTGCATGCTTTTAAAAAATGCATTTTAAATAAAAAAATTTTTAAAAGCTGCAAAGACCCTTTGCAAAAGCCCTGGAATGGGGATGTGGGGGGGGGGTGGAAGAGGATAGGGTTGCACCCCATTTGGCAAAAGCCATTTTGCAAGCCCCCCCCCCCAAGAGGCTGCCCAGGATGGGCTTCTCACCTGGGAAATGGGGGGTGTGGGGGGGATCCCCAGACTGAGCCCTTGCAAAGCTTTCTGCCCCTTTCCTCTCTTTGGGACTGCATCCAGAGCAGGGTTCACTTACATTTCGTGGCACACCTCCCCACCCCAAAAAAGCCCTTTTAGCCTCACCCCCTCCGCTAAAAATAGACTTACTGATAGGCTGCAATATTTTTAAAAATGTGTGTGTGAGCACAACAAATAGTAGCAGTCTGCCTTTCAAATTCAGGTGTCTTCTGAAGAGATGATTATTATTATTAATAAATTATTATTATTATTATTATTATTATTATTATTATTATTATTATTATTATTATTATTATTATTATTATTATTATTATTATTATTATTATTATTATTATTATTAGTTACTTTATTCCTTAAACCTGAAACTCAGTCAACTGTACATTCAATTCACAATCTGGGACTGGTAAAAACTTAACAGTTCAAGTATCTAACCAAGGATCTAAAACCTATTAAAGTAATGTCTTGAGTATATATAGGCAGTTCTGAGTAAGGTGGTTTTTGGGTTTTTTTTTTTTTTGCAAAGTCAGAATATTCAACTCTGATCAGTTCAAAACGTCCATGTATCTAGGCAACCCTTTGGGTAGTATTAATAAAAATTAATACAGTAATAGTGATTTAATCTTCAATTCGATTCACAGTCTGGGACTGGTAAAAACGTAAAAGTTTTTACAAAAGCTGACAAAAACTAACCAAGGTTAAGTTTACAGAAACGTAATAAAAACTAACTAAGAGCTGTTAAGCTAACGTCTGAGTATTGTAGGCTGTTCCGATGAGTAAGGTGATTTTTGGCAAAATCAGAATAAGTTCAAAATTTGCATGTATCTAGGCAGCCCTTTTGAGTATTGATTGCTCCAATTACTATTGGTAAAGCCATTGATTTCTCCCTCCACAAGTATTGGGACTTGTGTATCGCAATATCAATGAACCAAACTTCTTTTCCTTTTCCACAATAGTGATGTCAGGCATGTTGCGGGCCAGACGTCTGTCTCTTTGGATCCGAACGGGATCTTGATTTGTTCGTTTTCACGAACTTTTGTCAGTTTGGTGTTCCCAGTAATTTTTGCAACGTTTGAACCCAAACGTCTGGCCAAGCTTCCAATGCATGATTTTGGCCACTCAATCATGACCTTGTAGATTAATCAGTGTGTGATATAATATTATTGATGTCATCATCATGCCTTTTTATCAAATTCCTTGTGTGTCCAATCACACTTGGCCAATAAAGAATTATTCTATTCTATTCTATTCTATTCTATTCTATTCTATTCTATTCTATTCTATTCTATTCTATTCTATTCTATTCTATTCTATTCTATTCTATTCTATTCCTGTACTCTACTCTACTCTACTCTACTCTACTCTACTCTACTCTACTCTACTCTACTCCACTCCACTCCACTCCACTCCACTCCACTCCACTCCACTCCACTCCACTCCACTCCACTCCACTCCACTCCACTTCTTCATTCCTCTATTTTCTATTCTTTTTTCTATTCTATTCCATTCCACTCCACTCCACTCCAATTCTTCATTCCTCTATTTTCTATTCTATTCCATTCCACTCCACTCCACTCCACTCCACTCCACTCCACTCCACTCCACACCACTCCACTCCACTCCACTCCACTCCACTCCAATTCTTCATTCCTCTATTTTCTATTCTATTTTCTATTCTATTCCATTCCACACCACACCACACCACACCACACCACACTCCATTCTAATTCTTCATTCCTCTATTTTCTATTCTATTCTATTCTATTCTATTCTAATTCTTCATTCCTCTATATTCTATTCTTGGCTGTCTCAGGAATTCTGGGAGTTGAAGTCCACAGGTTGTAAAAGAGCCACATTTGCCCACCCCCCACACTAACCCATGAAAGCAAACATATCTAATATTCCTTCCTCCTATGTTCCCAAAACAACAACCCTGTGAGGGTGAGTTGGGTTCAGAGACAGACAGACAGACAGACAGGTCCAAAGCTGGTGTTTAGATGATTAGGGTTTGTTGACATATGAAGTATGTCATATATCATGGAAAAAGCATGAAATCTATCGTAGTGTTTCAAGGGTTAGTATTTTCCTCTGCTTGCAGTTTGGTTGCTCCAACAGTTATAGGTGGGCCTCGACTTACGACCGCAGTCAAGCCCCAAATTTCTTTTATGACCTTTTCTTGCCACAGCGGTTAAGTGACTCTCTGCAGTTATTAAGGGGGTCATGTGGTCATTCAGTGAATCTAGCTTCCCCGTTGATTTTGTTTGTCAGAAGGTCGCGAAAAAAAAAAGATGAAACCCCGGGACTCTGCGACCGTCACAAATAGGAGTCAGTTGCCAAGCGTCTAAATTTTGATCAGGTGACGATGAGGGAATGCTGCAGTGGTCGTAAGTGCGGGAAACGATCCTGTCACTTTTTTTCAAGTGGCGTTGTAACTTTGAACGGCCGCTCAACAAAAGGTAAATCAAGGACATCCCTGTAGTTAAGAAAAGATGCTCCTGAAATATATAGTATGCCTGCTTAAGGCAGAATTGTCTAATAGGCAACAGCCCATTTATTTTAATGGTGCCTTTCTGTCAAATGACTTTTAATTGGATGTAAAAACCTGAAGTGCTCCAGAGATGGTGCACTTTCACACTCCACTTAAAAAAACATTCTGGAGCTCTCTAGAAATTTTGACGCTCCAGATCACTTAAACTAATTGAGCTAATTCTACCTTATGAGCAGAATAGAATAGAACAGAATAGAAACTAAGGAATAGATTAGAATATAGAGGAATGAAGAATGGAGTGGAGTGGAGTGGAGTGGAGTGGAGTGGAGTGGAGTGGAGTAGAACAGAACAGAACAGAACAGAACAGAACAGAACAGAACAGAACAGAACAGAACAGAATGTATAGAATAGAATATAGAGAAATGAAGAATAGAATAGAATAGAATAGAATAGAATAGAATAGAATAGAATAGAATAGAATAGAATAGAATAGAATAGAATAGAATAGAATAGAATAGAATAGAATATAGAGAAATGAAGAATGAATAGAATAGAATAGAATAGAATAGAATAGAATAGAATAGAATAGAATAGAATAGAATAGAATAGAATAGAATAGAATAGAATAGAATAGAATAGAATATAGAGGAATGTAGAATAGAATAGAATATAGAGGAATGTAGAATAGAATAGAATATAGAGAAATGAATAATTAGAGTAGAGTAGAATTGGAATAGAATAGAATAGAATAGAATAGAATAGAATAGAATAGAATAGAATAGAATAGAATAGAATAGAATAGAATAGAATAGAATAGAATAGAATTCTTTATTGGCCAAGTGTGATTGGACACACAAGGAATTTGTCTTTGGTGCCTACACTCTCGGTGTACATAAAAAGAAAAGATACATTTGTTAAGAATCATAAGGTGCAACACTTAATTATAATCATAGGGAACAAATAAGCAATCAAATCATATTAGGAAACAGTCAATATAAATCATAAGGATACCAGCAACAAGGTTACAGTAATAAGTGGTAAGAGATGGGTGATGGGAACGATGAGAAGATTAATAGTAGTCCAGAGTTAGTGAATAGTTTGACAGTGTTGTGGGAATTATTTGTTGAGCAGAGGGATGGCGTTTGGGGGAAAAAACTGTCCTTGTGTCTAGTTGTTCTGGTGTGCAGTGCTCTATAGCCTCGTTTTGAGGGTAGCAATTGAAACAGTTTGCAGTGTTAACAGTTTAACACTTCAGCCTGAACCAAGCAGGGCCAAGGATTAAGGCCGAGGGAAGCTGTACAGACATCCGTAGGACCAAAGTTGCATCACCCTTAAAACCCACCCAGATGAGTCCCTAGCAGAGGCAAAATTGAACGTGGCAAACCTGATAATAGGTGTGGCAACTCTCTCTTCCACGTGTTGGCAGTGGGCTGGCTCGAGTAACTAAAGGAGCCGCGATGCTCAGGGGAATAACCTTGAGTGCCCGGCATTTAAAGAGCTGTACTGGCACAGTGCTTAAAACGCAGCATTGCAGGTTGGCTCTTGCCCACTGCCGGAAGTTTGATCCTAACCAATTCAGCCTTCCATCCTTCCGAGGTCGGGTCAAATGAGGATCCAGACAGTTGGGGGCGGCGGGGGGGGGGGATTTGCTGGCTCTGTAAACCGCTTAGAGAGGGCTGTAAAAGCACCGTGAAGCGGTATATAAGTCTCCGTTCTATTGCTCTTTAACTTAACTACTTTCTTAGTGGGAACTTTTGAAACGGTCAAATTTTAATCGGGACCTAGAGGAAAATGGCGAAAGGGACTATGAAGAGCCTTGGTGGCGCAGCAGACTAAAGTGCTGTTAACTAGCACCAACTGCCTGCAATGACTGCAAGGTCAAATCTCACCAGGCTCAAGGTTGACTCAGCCTTCCATCCTTCCAAGGTAGGTCAATTGAGGACCCAGTTTGTGGGGGCAATAAGCTGACTTTGTATAAAAAAAAAGAACACCGTTTAGGGGGAGCCCGAAAGTCCTACTAAAGTATACAAAAGTATGAAGGCTACTGCTTAACGCATTGTAAGCCGCCCTGAGTCTCCGGAGAAGGGCGGCATATAAATCGAACCAATAAATAAATAAAATAAATAAAGGCTGAAATATTGACGCTCGTCCCACCTCCCCACCCTCCAAATGATGAGCTGTTCTGAAAATTTAACAGGCAAAATCTTATTCCTGACCCCACATCCCCCTCTCTTCTCTTGGTTTCTTAACCTCGCCCGTCTTTCTCATTCTCCTTTTAAAGTTTAAATCCCAACCTGAAAATTTCCCTTACTTCCAGGATCTCTAACCGCAAACCTTCAAGCAGTTATGTTCCTGCTGGAAATATTCACGAAACCTTGTGCCCCAGAGATGCCCACCCAGCCCAACGAGTGCCTCTCCTTGACTCCCTATGCATCTCACCCTCTCTTACCCCTCACTGGCCACGAACCAGGAGATGGGTTGGGCACAAAATTCATTGACACACACACACACACACACACACACACACACACACCCTGGTGTCTCGAGTTGGCACGGACTGCAAACCGTCTATCTCCAAGCCAACACCTTCTTCCCACAGTTTCAAGTTTCGTATTATAAAACTTGTTTATCTGCAATGGGGTGGGGTGTGTGGGGGGGGGGAGGGAGACACGATGGCTGCTTTGAATTGCAAATAACTTAATATCTGATTGATGCAGGGTAATTACAATTTGCTCTCTCCTGTGCAGGTAATAATTAGACGTTAAGTGAACAGGTGGAGAAGGCGGGCAGGCTGGGTGAGAATCAGCTTGACGTAGGCGATCGGGGATCTGAGGAAACGGGGTTCCCTGATTTTACCCGGGGGGGGGAGACGACTAGGCAAGATTTTACCATTTGAAAACACGCTGGAGGTCCGTTTGCGGCCCTTTCTATTAACGTGCAAGCTCCAGATTCTCAAAATGCTACTCACCATCCTCTGCTACTGCCTTCCCCCCCCGCCCCACCTCAGGTGCCAAGGCTCGCCTAACCCTTCTTCCTGACCTTTGACCTTTCCCCCAGACAGGTGGGCACATCAAACGCCAACAGGGATAAGCTTGCCAAGCGCTTCATTCTTGGTTTCCGTGAAGATGGTTTTTTTTTTAAAATAACTCCAGGAAGTGAGATTGGACAAGGAGCTGGTAGATGCCAAGGGAGATCAATACTCCTGGGTGCCACTTGTGCCCCCGCTGCCCCCCCCCCCAGCAACTTCTCATGAGTCAGAAGAATTTTGCCTTAAGCAGACAGGGAGAAATTATCTCCTGCGCGATCCGGTAAGCCCACGGGAGACATGAATAATTGGTCTCAATAGGCAATTCTTGGCGAGGGAACCCCATCATTTAACCTGGCGTAACCTGCCGATCCTCAGCGTGTCCTCGTCTAAACCTGGCTGCTGAAATCCCTGAGCTTGTTTTGAAGCGCAGATTCCCCGTTGCGTAACCAGCGCGCCTTGCCTTTTTCCCTGCCCAAGGTGCCCGGCAGGAATTTCTTAGCGCCCGCTTGATTTGACCTGGCATCGCGTTGTTTGGCCCGGAGCACAAAAAGCGGGAGCCGATATGCTGATTTCAGCTGTACCCGGAATTAATGCATGCGCGCACGGTGCCAGGGGCGCAGTTGCAGAGCTAAGCATAAATCAGCGTCGCCCTATTTGACGGGTAATTTCTTAAGCCCTCCTTAGCTCCCAGAAAGTCTTGGGAATATCGGGCGCCACCATTTGCTGACTTCACAAAACAGATACTGAGTTGATTGTTCGAATCGAGATATTCGGGCCGGAAGTGGAAAAAGTTACCCTTTTAAAGTTTCACAAGAGCCGTGGTTTTTTTTCCCCGTTCAGCCGCTCAGTCGCATGGATCTCTTTTCTGTGCCCCCCCTCCCCCAAGCTCAAAAGAAGAGTTTTGTGATATGGGGGTTTTGTTATTGTTAGTTGCAAAGTCGTGTCTGACCCATCGCAACCCCATGGACCATCCTCTGGAGTCCATTTAAGCTCAAGCCAACTGCTTCGGTGACTCCATCCAGCCACCTCCTTCTCTGCCGTCCCCTTCTTCTTTTGCCCTCCATCGTTCCCAACATTCGTCTCTTCTCCAGGGAGTCCTTCCTTCTCATTAGGTGGCCAAAGTATTTGAGTTTCCTCTTCAGGATCTTGGCCTTCTAAAGAGCAGTCGGGATTGATCTCCTCTAGGACTGACCGGTTGGATGGCCTTGCAGTCCAAGGGACTCGCAGGAGTCTTCTCCAGCACCATAAATTCTTTGGCGCTCAGCCTTCCTTATGGTCCCAACTTTCACAGCCATCCATCGCAACTGGGAAAACCATCGCCTTGACTATACGCACTTTTGTTGGCAGGGTGATGTCTCTGCTACAAGGGCATTAAAGGCCGCCAGCCTCGTTTCCAGCGACGGGGAGGGGGAGGCCAAAGAACCCAATGCCCCTCGATTCCTGCCGTCTTGCAATCCGCGTATTTGTGGCCTGCACAGTCCTGTCTGTGTGAATGTCAACCCAGGTTGGGCAACGTACCCCCTTTTGACGGTTGCCAGTTTATCTCACCTTTCTTGGCCAGCGGCCACTCCTCCTCCTCCTAAAGGCTGTCAACGCCTTACAGAAACATGCATGATTCAATTTAATTTGCATTCAAGACGAAGGTGTCACCCTTCGGTGCTGGCAGCTGGGCCTGGAGTCATTCACCTTTGCAGCATTGGCAAATTGCAGGAGGGAAAGACAGGAACCTCTGAGTTCTTAAGCCGGGCGTCGGAAAACCTTCCCAGACGGCTTTTTAACCGCAAGCTTTTGCTCATTGATCGGGAATCCATAGATAAATCCTTTCCCAATAAAGCGTACTCAGTTCGCCATTAGCATTACAGACAGGACTAAGAGAAGAAAGAGGGGTGACGTAATAGGAGTCCAGTATTTGAGGAGCTGCCACAAAGAGGCAGGGGGTCAAATTATTCTCCCAAAGCACCCGAAGGCAGGACGAGAAGCTACCTAGAACTTAGGAGAAACTTCCGAACAGTTCACCCGCGGAACAGCTTGCCACCGGAAATCATGGGCATTCCATCACTGGAGGTTTTTAAGAAGAGACTGGACAGTCACTTATCTGAAATGGGATAGAGACTCCTCCTTCAGCAGAGGGTGTAACGGCAACAGAGTTGAAAGGGGCCTCGTCATTTCCCAATAACGCAGAAAATAAATTCATGAAACGCTAGGATTAACAGTAGCAATAGCACTTAGACTTATATACCGCTTTACAGCCCTCTCTAAGCGGTTTACAGAGTCTGCCTATTGCCCCCAACAATCTGGGTCCTCATTTGACCCACCTCGGAAGGATGGAAGGGTGAGTGAACCTGCAGCTGGTCAGGATCGAACTGTGAGCAGTGGGCAGAGGGAGGGAGGGAAGGAAGGAAGGAGTAGAACTTAGACTTATATACCACTTCACAGGGCTTTTACAGCCCTCTCTAAGCGGTTTACAGAGTCAGCAAATGGCCCCCAATAATCTAGGTCCTTATTTGACCCACCTTGGAAGGACGGAAGGCTGAGTCAACCTTCTGAGTGGGTTGTAAATCAAACCAGAGTTGTTGCTGTTTTCTTTTTATTAAAAGAAAACAGGCAGGGACTGAACTCTAACCAAGATCTCAGCAATCCATCCGTATCCGAGGTCAAAGGTCAGGGGCAAGGCGAAAGCCGGGCTGGGGGTCTCATCCAGAACTCAGCTTCAGGGCAAAGCTTCTTTCTGAGTTCTTAAATGACACAGGTGGTATTTAACATACAACCACAAATGAGGATGTAAAACCATTGTTAAATGAGTTTCGCCCCATCTTACGACCTTTCTGGCCACCGCCGCTAAGCGAATCCCTGCGTTTGTCAAGTTGGTTCCACGGTGGTTCAGTGAATCTGGCTCCGCCAGTTGAGTTTGCTGGTCAGGAGGTCTCAAAAGGGGATCCGGTGTCCCCATCCCCACCCCGGGACGCTGGAAACCATCGTAAATACGAGCCGGTTGGCAAAAAGCATCCGAATTTCCATCATGTGACCAATGGGGAAGTTGCGATGGGCGTCAGCGTGGAAAACGGTCCTGTTGTGACCCAGGCTTCCTGAGTCATTAAAACACACAAGTAGCCCCAAAAACCTCGTTTATTGCAACAGCTGTGAATTACGTTCATTCACAGCTGAGTCCCAATTAGTTGCAAAAAGTCCTTCGGGAGAAGTCCTTCAGGATAATCGCCAACCTTTATCTCCTTTGACATTCTGTCAAAGACCTACTTGGCAAAGCCACACGGAGCCCAGAATCAAACCGAGATGCTGACTGGGAACAGAATTAAGGCCAATCATCTTCTGGCCTTACTCCTGAGTCGTCCCTTTTGCTTTAGCTGCTCTTGCCTTCTGGAAGCTCTGTGCCTGCGCGCACTAGGAACAGGCTCCTCCTGTTCCTCTGCCTCTCTGCTGTCCGACTCTGGAGGCTCCGGAGTCCACGCATCACTCCCAAATGGCCCTGGACCCATCTCTGTCTCCGATGCAGAGCCCTCGTCCGGGCCTTCCCCAGACTCCAGGATGGGCCCATCTTCCTTCCCAGCCTCCTCACTGTCCGTCTCCACTGCCAGCTCCGCAGGCTGCTGCCGGACAACAACAGGTCCTTTTTCCAGTGCCGCCAATAAATGAGCCATTGTTACTGGAGGACTTCCTCTACCTCCATTTCCTGTACTCCCCGCCCCAATGCAACAGCCTTGATTTGGCTTGCTGGGTCTTTCACGCCGAAGCCTCACCGGGGACTCTCGGCCAGCATAGTCGCCTCTTCCCCCAAAGCATAGCTAGCTCTGTTCTTAAGACCCTACACCATTTCTGACAGATGGCAGTCCAGTCTCTTCTTGAAAGTTTCCAGTGATGAAGCTCCCACAACTTCTGCTCCATGGGTTGATTGTTCTCGCTGTCAGGAAATTCCTCCTTATTTCCGGGTTGAATCTCTCCTTAGTCAGTTTTCATCCATTATTATTCCTTGTCTGGCCTTCAGGTGCTTTGGAAAATAGCTTGACCCCCCTCCTCTCTGTGGCATCCCCTCAAATATTGGAAGACTACTATCCTGTCTCCCCTGGTCCTTCTCTTCAAAATGTGGCTTCCAATTTTTCAAGCATTTCCCCCCCCCCTTGACTTGCCTTTAAATCTGCAAGTGCTGAGAGAGAGAGAGAGAGAGGGAGGGAGGGAGAGAGAGGAAAGAAGGAATGGGGGGGAGGGAGAGAGAAAGAGAGAGTGACACAGAAAGAGAGAGACAGAGGGAGAAAGAGACAGACAAACAGATGGAGAGAGAAAGAGAGAGAGAGAGAGAGACGGAGAAAGAGAGAGACAGGGAGAAAGAGAGACAGAGAGAGAGAGAGAGAGAGAGAGAATAAGAGAGAAAGAGAGACAGGGAGAAAGGGAGAGACAGAAAGAGAGACAGGGAGAAAGAGAGACAGACAGATGGAGAGAGAAAGAGAGAGAGAATAAGAGAGAGAGAAAGAGAGTCAAAAAGAGACAGAGGGAGAAAGAGAAACAGACGGAGAGAGAAAGAGAGAGAGAGAGAGACAGGGAGAAAGACACAGAAAGAGGGACAGACAGATGGAGAGAGAAAGAGAGAGAGAGAGAATAAGAGAGAAAGAAAGAGAGAGACACAGAAAGAGACAGTGAGAGACAGACGGAGAGAGAAAGAGAGAGAATAAGAGAGAAAGAAAGAGAGAGATGGAGATTCCTCCCCCCCCCCAAACTCCTATTCCCTTGAAGCCTACATAGCTAGGTGTGGGGGCCCTTAAAACCCCCTCCTCTTTCTTCTCTGCCTCTTGTTTGTTTTATTTGCCAGGGAATCCTTTCATCTTTTATTCCTCCAAAGTCAAAAGGCTGGCCTGGAGGTGCAAGATTTAGTGCAAACAGCTGTCCCAGTTATCGGCTGGCCGTCCCCGCCCCCAGCGGCCAAATCGATGGCTATCCAACGGCCCTCTTGTAAGGAAACTGCGGTGTGTGCAAAGCAGGAATATGCAGAGGCCACGGGCTGGTGGGTTCCCTTGCCGCCTCCTCCTGAGACCTCCCTCGCCAAGCAAGCTGCCTGCCTTCCTCTTCCTTCCCTCCTCTTCCTCCTCCTGCACCACCATACACCATGCAGGAGGCGCTGGGTGCAATTCTCTCCCCCGCCCCCTCTTCCCAAGAGTCATTGAATCAGTCTCCTTGCTGCTTCCTTGGCTTCAGCACCGAATCCCATCGGCTGCCTGCGGGAGATCAGGAAGGCTTCCCAGTCACCAGATCCCTTCCCCAGCCAAGATCAAGGAATTTTTTATTTATTTATTTATTTATTTTTGGCCGTTGCTGATCTGCTTGCTCTGTTGTTGTTGTTGTTTTTTGCTCTTCTCCAAGGAAGAGGAGATAGGAAGTTAAATTCCAAGGAAGTTAAGGTAGGAGAATCACAGGGCAAAATTAAACTAGGAACAGGGACAGAGGTAAACATAACAGGTGTGACACGTCCAGAGGTGATTTTCAGCCGGTTCAGACCGGTTCGCCTGAATTGGTAGCGGAACCGTGGGTGAACCCACCCGCCTGCCCACTCCTATGCCGTCCTATTTAGGCACGTTTTCGAGGCCAGGTGCGCATGCCAACTGGGTTGTGCACGCAGCAAACGAGTAGTAACATAGTGTGAAACCCACCGCTAGACATGTCGTGGGGGGGTTCCTGTCCTTTTTTTTTTTTTTTTTAATTTGATTTATATGCCGCCCGTTCTCCGGAGACTCAGAGCAGCTTACAATGCGTTAAGTAATAGCCTTCATACTTCTGTATATTTATACAAAGTCAGTTTATTGCCCCCACAACTGGGTCCTCAAGTTGTGGGGGCAACATCGTCCACGTCGTCCAAAATATTTTTTTTTCCATCTTCTTTTCCCTTCTATCAAACCCAAACGCGGCAAATCCCCCCACCCTATTTCCTTCTCACCCGCTCGTTCAAAATTGATTAGAAATCTGAAAGATTTCACCCAAACGAAGACTGTGTTACAGAAAGGACTCCGTAGCCCAGCCTTCCCAGCACTGGGCTTCTTTTCAGATACTCTGGCTGGGATTTCCCAAGCCCATCCTCCACTTCCTTTTTTTTAAATCAGTCGCGGCTGAACGAAAAAGAAAGGCATATTTATCATAGGCCCACCCGTCTTAAACCATTCCGGGCGGCTCACGAATTGTTTCTGGGTCAGGAGGTTCGAAACCAGCTTCGTTAAGCCAGGATAGTTGACGCAAAGCCCCGACTGTGTCGGTCCAGCCGTCGCAATAATTGTCTTCCCGAATTCCCGCGGCGCTCACGCTCCAAAAGGAACCAAACCGGGTGAATGCCGAACGTTCAATTGAGCCCCACAGATGGTCACTGGTTTTTAAACAGCAGAAATTCCCTTTCTTCTCTCTCTCTTTCTCTCTCTCTCTCTCTCTCTCTCTCTCTTTTTGACATTCGACGCCTGTTTGGCTGCCAGACCCAAATATCCTTGCCTGCCTTCGGATTCGCCCAGATGCAGTGGCGGACTTCAGCCGGTTCGGGACGGTTCAGGCCGGTTCGGTCTAACCGGTAGTTCCAACCAGGGTTGGCCCTGCTCATCCGCCCTGGCGCTATCGTGTCCTATATAAACGCCGGTTTTTCGATGCCTTGCACGAAAGGTGCACTCACATTTTTCCGGTTCTGGGCGAACCCAGTGGCGGCAGATGTGCAGATTAACAGAGTTGGAAGGGATCTTGTAGATCAGGGGTGTCAAACTTAAATCCAGCCCACAGGGTTGGCCTGGAAATATCAAAGGACCGGCCCACGGTGCCTCTAGCGGCTAAAACGGACTGCATAAGCCCTGCCCCCCACGGCACCCTGTTTTCACCCTCAATGGCCTGCAGCACTCTGCCAGCCAAAAACGTGCCTGAAAATGGCCAGCTGCAGGGAACCATGGGGGTTCAGGGAGACTGCGCATGGACCCCCCCCCCCCGTGCCCCGTTTTGGCCAGCAGTGTGCTGCAGGAGGCATTTGTCCGTCCCCCTGCCAGCCCACGGAAAAGTACAATGCTGACCCTTGAAGAAATCCAGTTTGACCCTCCTGTTGTAGGTCATCTAGTCCAACCTCTCCCTCCCCCCGCCCAAACAGGAGACCCTATACCCATGATGGTGAACCTATGGCACATGTGGTGGAAGTGGCACACAAAGCCGTCTCTCTGGGGACGCCAGCTGTCACCCATTGCTCTTCCGGGTTCCATGCGCGCCAGCCAGCTGATCTTTGCACACAAGGGGACACCCGAAACCGGAAGAGCAGCTCTCTGGCATGCATGCGCACCCTGGAAAGCTGAGTTTCCAGTATGTGCTCACCGGCCAGCTGGTCTTCACACAAGCATCCTTTGCCGGAAACCGGAAGACCAGGGGACCGGCACGCAGCAGTCAGCTGCTGTTCCAGTTTCTGCCGTTCCCGCACGCACATGTACATTTGGTACCGAAAAGGTTCGCCAACACTGCCCTACACCATCTCTGACAGAAGGCAGTCCAGGCTCTCCTTGAAAGCTTCCAATGATGAAGCTCCCACAACTTCTGAAGGCAACTTCTGTTCCATGGGTTGATTGCTCTCACTGTCAGAAAATTCCTCCTCATTTCCAGGTTGAATCTCTCCTTATTCAGTCTCCATGCATTATTCCTTGTCTGGTCTTCAGGTGCTTTGGAAAAGAGCTTGACCCCTTCATCCTCTCTGGGGCAGCCCCTCAAATATTGGAAGACTGCTCTCCTGTCTCCCCTGGTCCTTCTCTTCACTAGACCAGCCATACCCAGTTCCTGCAACCGTTCATCGTATGTTTTAGCCTCCAGTCCCCTCATCATCCTGGTTGCTCTTCTCTGCACTTTTTCTAGAGTCTCAACCTCTTTTTTATAGTGTGGAGACCAAAACTGGATGCAGGATTCTAGATGTTACTAAGGCTTTATAGGGTGGTATTAGTCCCTCCCTTGATCTTGATTGTATCCCTCTGTTGATGCAATTTAGGACCGCAGGGCCAGCAGCTTTCCAAATATGGCCAGTGTAGCTGGAATTCCAGGGGTTGCAATCCAGAACAGCTGCCTGGCAGAAGGTTATTGAGTTTAAGAGGTGTCTCAGGGGATGAAACGGGGCCCAGAATATCCCCAAAGGTGCTTCTCTGTTTGACCGATAATCAAGTTTCCAGGTCCCAGGGTTTCAAATCCCGGCACTACCAGTTCGCTCTCAGTAACGCACGAGCATGCAGTGCTTCTGCCCATGCGCAGAGCGTTTTTGATGACGTCTGGGCGGGTGGGAGAGCCTCCCGCCGTCGCCACTACCAATTCACCCGAACTGGGAGCAACCCACCCCTGGTGCTCGTGTCTACCGAGGGCCAGCCCCTCTCTTGTTTCTGACCTCCTCCCTTTTGCCAGCCAGGTGTTTAGGACCACAACTCCCATCCTTCCCAACCAGGCCCCGAGGGACCTTGCAATCCAACCCATCTGGAAACAACCCGAGAGCCGCGGGAGACGTGATTGTTTCGTCGCCATCTCAAGCGGTCGCAAACAGACCGCCGAGTGCCTGTTCGCCCGTCAACGCTATCTCCTCCGTCAGCTGGCGCCCGTTTGCGCTGCTCCGCTTGGCCGCATGGAAAGCTCCAGAGAGCCACGCTGCTCTCTGCGGCTTCCGGCCTCCCTTTTCTCCTCCTCTGGGGGGGAGCGGAGGATCAGCACCTCCTCAAACCGACCCTCAGCTGTTTCTAACTAACGATATTCGTAACGATAAAACACATTGTCAGGAAAATAAACCCGAAGGAAGACTAAAAGAGTGTGGGGCGGAGGATTTTGCAATGACCAGATTTTTGGGGAGCGGAGTGGGGAGGGAGGCTCTCTGCCTCCAGCCACTGTCACTGTCCCAGAAAGGGGGAAGAGGGAGCAGTTGGACATCCTTGAAGGGAGGATGGAATGGGTCAGAAGGCAGAGGAAGGGCTGCAGGGGTGAAGAGGGACCACCTTTCCGGATGGAGTGTTGAAACTTTTTGAGGCTTGCTGACATCCCTCCCGTAACCGATTTACGTCCTGTCGGTGTGCGAAGGCATCTTGGGGAGGGGGGAGGTCTTGCGTGAAGGGTGGGGAAGGGGGCACAAAGGACCTTCCTTTGATGTCTGACCCCCACCCCCTCGGTTAAGGCTGGTAGGAAGACAGCCAGGCTGCCTTTAACTCTTCCTTCTGCTTCCTTTTCAGGTGCTGGATTTGGCCTAGGCGTGGTCTTCTCCGTCATCTTCTTCAAAAGTGAGTGAGGGTCGGGTTCTCCATCCTCTTCCTCCTCCTTTTTTTTTTTCTTCCGCATTTCATCCGCTTTTCTTCCCGGCCTTTGGACGAGGGTCAGCACCAATGGTGGAATTC
Organism: Coluber constrictor foxii; assembly: GCA_038048745.1. NCBI lineage: Eukaryota > Metazoa > Chordata > Lepidosauria > Squamata > Colubridae > Coluber > Coluber constrictor. The sequence goes on from CM075974.1 coordinate 18,658,259, forward strand.
AACCTTTTTTTTTTACTACCGGTTCTGTGGGCGTGGCTTGGTGGGTGTGGCAGGGGAAGGATACTGCAAATTCCCCATTCCCACCCCCACTCCAGGAGAAGGATATTGCAAAATCTCCATTCCCACCCCACTCCAGAGGAAGGATATTGCAAAATCTCCAATCCCTCCCCACTCCAGTGGAAGGATATTGCAAAATCTCCATTCCCATCCCACCTCAGGGAACAGATACTGCAAAATCCCCATTCCCTCCACACTCCAAGGGAAAGATACTGCAAAATTCCCATTCCCATCCCACTCCAGTGGAAGGATATTGCAAAATTCCCATTCCCACCCCACTCCAGTGGAAGGATATGCAAAATCTCCATTCCCATCCCACCTCAGGGAACAGATACTGCAAAATCCCCATTCCTTCAACACTCCAAGGGAAAGATACTGCAAAATTCCCATTCCCACCCCACTCCAGAGGAAGGATATTGCACAATCTCCATTCCCATCCCACTTCAGGGAACAGATACTGCAAAATCCCCATTCCCTCCACACTCCAGGAGAAGGATACTGCAAAATCCCCATTCCCACCCCACTCCAGTGGAAGGATATTGCAAAATCCCCATTCCCACCCCACTCCAGGAGAAAGATACTGCAAAATTCCAATTCCCTCCACACTCCAAGGGAAACATACTGCAAAATCCCCATATTTGCCGGTTCTCCAAACTGCTCAAAATTTCCACTATCGGTTCTCCAGAACCTGCTGAATAGCAGCCCCGGGTCAGCCCGTACTGCCTTTGCCCCTCGGAGATACGGGCATCCTCGGCGCCCTTTTTTTCTTTCTTTCAGGGATCCACCCAGGTATCCTCCCCGCCATTTCGAGGCTGACAATCAGCCACGTTCAGGCTGGGCTTGTATCTCCCACGCTTCCCCCTCAACCCTCTGTTTAGGCTTGCAAGATTGGCATCGCCTACGGTGAGCAGGGAATCTGGTGAGAAAGCCGAGGCGGTTTTTGTGGGGAAGAGAAACTGGGCGCGTATCTCGCTCCAGGCGCTTGGCGTGCCTTGGATTGGTTTAATGTGGAAAACAGTGCAAGGGAATGCTTCGGCTTCGCCGGTTAGGGGCACACGGTATTGCCAAGCGGTTAGGAGACTGGCAAAGGCTTGGATAAACACCTGGCCTTCTCCCCTAGCACCTACCCAGGGCAGCTAACCAGTTCCGTTAACGAATCATTTTTAAAACGAATCGAAACTGAATCTCAAAGGAGGAAGGCTAATATTAAAAATGAGCAAAATCTGGTGGAAGAGATAACAGAATAACCAAGAGTTAGAAGGGCCCTTGGGAGGTCTTCTAGTCCAACCCTCTGCTCAAACCAGAAGCACCTTACACCATTTTGGACAAATGGTTATCCAGTCTCTTCTTAGAAACTTCCAGTGATGGAGCACCCACAGTTTCTGGTGGCCAGCTGTTCCCCTGGTTAATTGTCCTCACTGTTAGGAAGTTTCTCCTTCATTCCAGGTGGCTTCTCTCCTTGTGCCCATTGTTCCTTGTCCTGCCTTCAGGGGCTTTGGAGAATGACTTGACCCCCTCCTCTTTGGGGCAGCCCCCTCAAATACTGGAAGACTGCTATCGTGTCACCCCTAATTCTTCTTCTCTTTAGACGAGCCAGACCCAAAACCTGCAACCGTTCTTCATATGTTTTAGTCTCCAGGCCCTTAATCGTCTGAGTTGCTCTTCTCTGCACTTCTTCCAGAGTCTCCGCATCTTTTTTTTTGTAATGCGGTGACCAAAACTGGATGCCGTATTCCAGGGGTGCTCTTACCAAGACCCTATAAATTGGCATTAACACTTCTTACACTGTGTGTCAAGGCCGAGAGAGTGAGGCACTTTAAGGCACCTCCAATTAAGACTTCCTAATTTTGCCTTGTTGGCCTCTCCCTCTCTCTCTCTCTGGCTCTCTGTCTCACTCCCTCTCTCCCCCTCCTTCTCTCCCTCCCTCTCTTTCCCTCTCTCTCTCCCTGTATCTCCATGTCTCACTCCCTCTCTCCTCTCTCTCCCCCTCCCTCTCTCCCTGTATCTCTCCCTGTATCTCGCTCTCCATTCTCTCTCTCCCTGACTCTTATATGACTCTCCTCTTTCTCTCCCACTCTCCTCTCTCTCTGTATCTCTCTCCCTCCCTCCCTCTCTCTGTATATGTCTCCTCTTTCTCTCTCTCTCTCCCTATCTCTCTCTGTATCTCTTTCCCTCCCTCCGTATATGTCTCTCTCCTCCTCCTCTCCCTCCCTCTCTCTGTATATGTCTCTCTCCTCTCTCTCTCTCTCCCCCTTTCTCTCTCTCTCTTCCTTTTTCTCTCTCACTCTTTCCCTCTCTCTCTCCCTGTATCTCCACGTCTCACTCCCTCTCTCCTCTCTCTCCCCCTCCCTCTCTCCCTGTATCTCGCTCTCCTCTCTCTCCCTCCCTCTCTCTGTATATGTCTCTCCTCTTTCTCTCTCGCTCTCCTCTCTCTCTGTATCTCTCTCTGTCCCTCCCTCCATATATGTCTCTCTCCTCCTCCTCTCCCTCCCTCCCTCTCTCTGTATATGTCTCTCTCCTCTTTCTCTCCCTCTCTCCTCTCTCTCTCCCTACCTTTCTCTGTATCTCTCTCCCTCCCTCCATATATGTCTCTCTCCTCCTCCTCTCCCTCCCTCCCTCTCTCTGTATATGTCTCTCTCCTCTTTCTCTCCCTCTCTCCTCTCTCTCTCCCTACCTTTCTCTGTATCTCTCTCCCTCCCTCCGTATATGTCTCTCTCCTCCTCCTCTCCCTCCCTCCCTCTCTCTGTATATGTCTCTCTCCTCTCTCTCTCTCTCTCCCCCTCTCTCTCCCTCTTTCCCTCTCTCTCTCTTCCTTTTTCTCTCTCCCCCTCCCTTTTTCTCTCTCCCCCTCCCTCTCTCCCTCCCTCTCTCTCCCTGTATCTCGCTCTCCTCTCTCTCCCTCCCTCTCTCTGTATATGACTCTCCTCTTTCTCTCTCTCTCCTCTCTCTCTGTATCTCTCTCTGTCCCTCCCTCCGTATATGTCTCTCTCTCCTCCTCTCCCTCCCTCGCTCTCTCTGTATGTCTCTCTCCTCTTTCTCTCCCTCTCTCCTATCTCTCTCCCTACTTCTCTCTCTCTGTATTTCTCTCCCTCCCTCCCTCCCTCTCTCTGTATATGTCTCTCTCCTTCTCTCCCTTTCTCCTCTCTCTCTCCCTCGATCTCTCTCTCCCCCCTATCTCTCTCTCTCTATATATCTCCCTCTCCTCTTTCTCTCCCTCCCTCCCTCTGTATATGTCTCTCTTTTTTCTCTCCCTCTCTCTTCTCTCCCTCCCTCCCTACCTCTGTATATCTCTCCTTCTCTCCTCTCTCTCCCTCAATCTCTCTCTCTCTCTCCCTCTCTCTGTATATGTCTTTCTCCCTCTCTCCCCCTCTCCCTTTCTGTCATCCCGTTTGCCCTTCTAGGACTTTTGACTGTGGCCCGCGGGGCGAACAGCCTTTTGGGCGGCCTGTGTTCCCTACGGTTTCCTTTTCCTTGCAGGAAAAACCTGGCCGCTGGCTTTCGGCTCGGGGATGGGACTAGGCATGGCGTATTCAAACTGCCAACACGACTTCCAGGCTCCTTACCTTCTCCACGGGAGATTCATCAAGGTGAGTCAAAGGACGGCCACCGGGCTCAAGAGGCCTCTCGGCGAATCCTTGGAAACGGAGGCCGCCCGCCAGACTCTTTTTAATGCAATCCTCCAGTGATGCCCACCTGGCGTGTCTCCGACGCCTTTATAAACTCCGTCCGCCGAGTTTACCTGCAACGGGAGAGGAGAAAACGGGAGTGAAGCTGGGGCCCGAATAAATCCAACGAAGCCCCTCAACGCCCAGGGATAACAGCACCCCACCCCCCCCCATCTGTTCCATGTTTTGCTCTGAATTTGTCGCCAGGAGAAAAAAGCCGGCTGGTTTCTATTGTTTGCCGAGCGGGATTTGGAGATAAAAGACGCAAACTTGGGAGTGGAAGTGGGAGGTCTGCAGTCTGGAAACTTAGAAAGGGCTTCAGTGGGGGGGCCCTTCCCTCCCTTCCTCCCCTTAGCCTGGCTTTCCCCTCTTATGGATCCAATCCTTCCCTCTCTCTCTCTCTCTCTCTCTCGCCACCTCGGCTTCATTGTTCCTTGCCTGTCTGCCCCTAATTAATTCTTCTCTCCCCACCCCCCCGACCCCCTCTGGAGGGACCTTTCCCTGCTCCATGCTTTCCCTTTTGGCATCCCGAGACATCTGTGGGGCAGCTGAGTAGGGAAGATGGGAAGGGGGTGGGGGAGAGCGTTTGCCCCCTGCCTGGGATTTGGGGAGGGAGGGGGGGTGAGGCTTTGTAAACAAGGCGCTGGGCCCAGGAACTGATCAGCTCTGCTCTCAACTGGCCTCGCCCTGTTTTTTTCCCCCCCAAGAGGCAGGAAAAGATCTTGGCCAGGGCTGGGCAATTGGGGGTTCGCAGGGATTTGGGAGAACCTCTAGCTAAGTTTCTGTGCAGTTCGGAGAACCCCCAAATCCCACTCCTGGCTGGCCCCACCCCTCCCTTCCCAGGAGTCCCCACACAGCCCATTTTGGATGTTGGTAAGTGGAGGCCATGTGTGGAGGCTGAAAAATAGGCCTACCGGAAGTTTGGGGCCTCCAGAGGGCCTCCGGAGCCTGGGGAGGCCTACTAGAAGTTCGGGGCCTTGAAGCCTGGGGAGGTCGAAAAACAGGCCTACCAGAGGTTTGGGGCCTCCAGAGCCTGGGGAGGTAGAAAAACAGGCCTACCGGAAGTTTGGGGCCTCCAGAGGGCCTCCGGAGCCTGGGGAGGTCGAAAAACAGGCCTACCGGAAGTTTGGGGCCTCCGGAGCCTGTGGAGTTCGAAAAACAGGCCTACCGGAAGTTTGAGGCCTCCAGAGCCTGGGGAAGTCAAAAAACAGGCCTACCGGAAGTTTGGGGCCTCCGGAGCCTGGGGAGGTTGAAAAACAGGCCTACCAGAAATTTGGGGCCTCCGGAGCCTGGGGAGGTTGAAAAACAGGCCTACCGGAAGTTTGGGGCCTCCAGAGCCTAGGGAGGTCAAAAAACAGGCCTACAAGAAGTTTGGGGCCTCCAGAGCCTGGGGAGGTCAAAAAACAGGCCTACAAGAAGTTTGGGGCCTCCGGAGCCTGGGGAGGTTGAAAAACAGGCCTACTGGAAGTTTGGGGCCTCCGGAGCCTGGGGAGGTCGAAAAACGCCTACCAAATGTTCGGGGCCTCCAGAGGGCCTCCGGAGCCTGGGGAGGTCGAAAAACAGGCCTACCGGAAGTTTGGGGCCTCCGGAGCCTGGGGAGGTCGAAAAACAGGCCTACCGGAAGTTTCGGGCCTCCAGAGCCTGATGAGGCCTTTTTCGCCCTCTCAGAGGTTCGAGCAAAGCCTCCGGAGCCTGGGGAGGGCAAAAACACCCCTCCCCCTTCCCATGGTGCAGGAGGCTGACTAGGCCACGCCCACCGTGGCCACGCCCACCCAGCAACTGGGCTGAGAACCCCTTGCTAAAATACCTGAAGCCCACCCCTGGTCTTGGCCCGAGGAAAACCACATCTAGAGACCCTCTACCATGTCACAAAGCAACGTTGGTTTAGGGGGGGGGGTCTTCTCAGGTGTAACGTGGGTTGCGTTTCCTCCACAGGAGCAGTGATGGGGTCCTGACCTTTTCTGTGGCAGAGCAGCGGAGACACCTGGCCTTCCTCTCCGAGCGTGGGGGAAGATGGGCACCGTGGAGACCCATGGACTTGCCGGCTGCCCCTCTGGGTGGGAGGGGGCAGCCGCCACCCACCACCATCAGGCCTCCATCAAGCAAACCTTGATTTTGTATCTTCTTCGGGAGAACCGCAGGGAAAGGTGCCGTTCTGGGAAAGGCAATAAAACCGGCAAAGCATCCTCCTTCATCATCGGTGTGTTTGTGTGTGCACAAGAGCCCCTCCGCCCACTCCTTTGTGTGTCAAACCAAGTGTGTGGGAAGGCATTTGAACTCACAGCTGCAACCACCTGCTCGCGACCTCCTTTGAAAGGCTCTCCCCACCCCTTCCCCAGCCCGGCGGGACAGCCGTCCTCCGTTCCTCTCCCTCCGTCCAAGTTTAGAGTTTTGTCTTTCTCTTGGAAAAAGTCCCACTCCCTTCTTTATTCTCTCCAGACGGAGCCTCCTGGGGTCAGAAATGGCCTCTCTTTCATGGTTAAAGTTCACCCAAGAGCGGGCAGGGCACGGGGCCCCATCTGGCCCTTGAACCCCCTCGCCAGGCACCCGTCGAAGGCAGTACCGGGCTGTTCTCGGAGAGCAAGAGAGAGCTGGGTTGGTTTTGCCATCCAAGATTTGAAAAGGGAGATTTTATTTCAAAGGGGAAAAGAGTTGAGTAGCTCTCGATTTAAATTTTATTCTGAGAATAAAAAACACCAGTCAATCGTAATCCAGCCAAGCATCTTCCCCCTTCACAGTGGCCAATGTCCTCATCGGTGCCTCTGGGAAAGTCCACCCCCGGAGCCCTTGCTTTTAAGGTAGACTGCTCCTGTAGAGGAATGCTCTGCAGATTTAAAAGAATCCATTTCCGATTTTATTCCATTTTATTCTGGTTATTTGTTTCGTTTTTTTATAACGCCCATTAACTGGAAGTCGCGAAGGAATGTATCATGTGTCCCCGAAAATAAGACCCTGTCTTATATTTTTTTGGAACCCCGAAATAAGCTCTTGGCCTTCTTTTCGGGGGAAGTCTTATTATTTTGGAGCAAGATGGGTCTCCTCTTGCCGTCTTACCTGATTTCCAGCTCTGTGTTTAAATATTTTCGGGGACGGCTTATTTTAGCGCATGCACTCAAGATCCCAACTGGGCTTATTATCAGGGGAGGCCTTATTTTCGGGAAAAACGGGGTATTCTGTCCCTCGGCGTTGGGTGTTATCCAGGGGGAGCTTCGGAGGACTAGCTTAAGCCCCCCAGAATTCTCAACACAGCACCCCTTCGAGGAGGTTCAGATGGCATGTCTGAATTATCCTTCATTTTCGGGGTAACCCTGCCAGCTTCCTAGGAGCAGGCACCCTTCCAGGAAGAACTGGCTGGGGTGCGGGGAAATAAAAAGGGACAGGAACCTGAGCGGGCCTTAGTTTCCCTCTTGGCATGCAGGCAGGGCCCGGCTGGATGTCGAAACAGGCCGTTCTAGGAGAGAGAGAAGAAAACAGACCCTCTCGGTTCGAGTGCCCGAAGGAATGTTAAAAACCCTGCTTGCTCATCTGGAAATGATCACCAGTTTCTCTCTTTCTCTTCCCCCTTCCTTCTTCCTTTAAAGCAGGCTGCCATCTTTCCGTCCCCTTTTAAAACCAAAGCCCCAAACGGGGTCTGGGATGCGTGTTTTTGCTTAACAATAAAAGAATGACCTGTCCAAGGCTCCCATGATTGGTTTGCACACTCTGGCCAAACCGCATTTTCTCCCAATTTCTGCCTTTTTAATCTCCGGGTCTCCGGTTAGTTCTGGAGCGCTGTGGGACGGATGAGTGGCAGGTGGCAGGAGTCAATCCACCCTCCTGGTCTCCTAAATTGTATTAACGGAGGGATACAATCAAGATCAAGAGAGGTACTAATACCGCTCTATACAGCCCTAGTAAGACCACACCTGAAATCCAGCTTTGGTTAGCACGCTATAAAAAAAGATTTTGAGACTCTAGGAAAAATGCATAAAAGAGCAACCGAGATGATGAGGGGACCGGAGATTCAAACATAGGATGAACGGTTGCAGGAACTGGGCATGGCTAGTCTAGAGAAGAGAAGGACCAAGGGAGACAGGATAGCGTCTTCCAATATTTGAGGGGATGCCCCAGAGAGGAAGGGGTTAAGTTATTTTCCAAAGCACCTGAAGGCCGGACAAGGAACAATGGATGGAAACTGACCAAGGAGAGATTCAACCTGGAAATGAGGAGGATTTTCTGACAGAGCAATCAATACATGGAAGAGAAGTTGTGGGAGCTTCATCCCTGGAGGCTTTCAAGAAGAGACTGGACTGCCATCTGTCAGAAATGGTGTAGGGTCTCCTGCTTGGGTGGGGGCGGGGTTAGACAAGATGGCCTACAAGATCCCTTCCTACTCTCTTAATCTGTTAGCGCTGATAACGTTACCTAGTAGGTCCATAAAACACACACAGTTCCCTCTGGGTTTTTTTCCAACTTCTAAAGCTGCCCCACTACAAGTCATCTCAAACTTACAACATTTAGTGACCGAAGTGACAAGGCACCGAAAGAAGTGACTTAACGACCGCTTTTCACACTTACGACCGTTGCAGTATCCCTGGTGGTCACATGATCAAAATTCAGAAGCTTGGCAAGTGACTCACGTTTATGACGGTCGCAGTGTCCCCGGGGTCGCGTGATCCCCTCATGCGACGTTCTGACAAGCAATGTCAATGGGGAAGCCAGTTTCGCATAACAACCGTGGTTAAGAGAGGTCATAAAACAGGGCAAAACCCACTTCACAATGGTCTCATTTAGCAACAGAAACTGTTGGGCTCACTTGTAGGTCGTACGTCGAGCACCAACCTGTAAACTAGAGGCTATTGCTTAATGCATTGTAAGCCACCGTGAGTCTCCGGAGAAGGGCGGCATATATAAATCAAACTAGTAAATAAATAAATAAATAAATTCGACCGTTGATGGCTTCAGGCCTTTCTCTGAGTGATTCCCATCTCGTTTTTAAAACCATCAAACCTTGTGGCAGTGAGTCTCCCTGGGGAAATAACCATAGTTAAGGGTTACCCCCCACGCGAGGAAAAAAAAAGGCACGTAAAAGCAAGGATCTCCAGGCGAAACGCAAACTCTTTGCCAATAACCTGAAACCGCAGAGCGGAGGGAAATCTCAGCAGCCAAAAAGGACGAACCGAAGCCGTCTTTCAAGTTGGGCCCATAAAAGCAGGAATTCCCGAACAGGGACTCCTGCAGAGACACTCCAGAAGCAGCTTCCCGAGAAAAGTAGAGACACAGTTAGGATGTTGCAATGAAGGAGCTTCATTGAAAGCACCGATTCATGTAGAGAGTTGGGAGGGACCTTGTAGGTCCAACCCGCTTCCCCCCAAATAGGAGACCCTACACCATTTCTGACCGATGGCAGTCCAGTCTCTTGAAAGCCTCCAGGGATGAAGCTCCCACAACTTCCGAAAGCAACTTCTGTCCCATGGGTTGATTCCTCTCACTGTCAGAAAATTCCTCCTTATTTCCAGGTTGAATTTCTCCTGTCACCAAGGTACCTTTTTTCACATGTGGTGGCCCTGTCCAGAAGCGATGAGGTATCAGAGAAAAATTCAAAATTGCCTACAAGAATCAACCAATGAAAAAATCGAATTGATACCTGAAATATTTCTCCTGGGAATACTAAAGATGAAATATCAGTGGGGGATGGGGGGGAGATACCTAACCATAAATATTATTGGGATATTCTAATATCCCCATATTGGAAAGGAAAGGACACACACCACCAGAGGAACATATTATTCAGAAGGTTCTAGAATGTGCCGAAATGAACAAATTAGAGTCCGTAAGGAGAAGGGCGGTATATAAGTCTAATTAATAATAATAATAAATTAACGTTAGAATTAAATGAGAAAGAAAACTCAGAATATTATACGGTGTGCGATGATTGGTACAGGTGGACGGATAATAGAATAATGACTAGATAAAAGTTAATTTAAATCTTAAGATGCATATGTAAATTACGTTATATTACAATGAAAAGTCAAAGAAGAATCAGTCTAACCTGTGTAGAAAAATAACACTGACTGATTGTACTGTATTGTATTATTATAATAAATGTCAATTGTAAAAAATCTCTCCTTGTTCAGTTTCCATCCATTATGCCTTGTCCGGCCTTCGGGTGCTTTGGAAAATAGTTTGATTTTCCCCTCCTCTCTGTGACACATTTTCTCTGGGGCTGTGACTTTCGAAGAAGGCAACCAAGGACGTGGGGGGACATGATAGCAGCATCCCAATATTTGAGGGGCTGCCCCAGAGAAGAGGGGTTCAACTTATTCTCCAAAGCACCTGAGGGCAGGACAAGAAACAACGGATGGAAACTAACCAAGGAGAGAAGCAACCTCGAATTAAGGAGAAACTTCCTAACAGGGAGGACAGTTAGCCAGCGGAACAGCTGGCCACCAGAAGTTGTAGGTTTTTAAGAAGAGACCGGACAGCCATTTGTCCGAAATGGGATAAGGTGCTCCTGGTCTGAGGAGGAGGTTGGATTAGAAGACCTCCAACTCGGTTATTTTGCTATCTTTGGCCAGCTTGTGAAAAGAAAAGAACGCCACAAATTCTCCTTTTTTTTTCTTTTCTTAACCTTCTTTCTTTTCAATTTTTTTTTTTTTTAAAGAGCTGAGGAAAGCTGATATCCGAAAAAGAGGAAGCAGCTGAGGTTTTTGGATTCGGGGCCTCAGGAAGCCAGATCTGCCCCCTGCTGTCCAGCCGCATTCCAAAAAACCATCCCAGATGTTCTTCGCAACCCCTGCCAGAGTTCACACATGCCAGCCAGGCTCCCTTTGTGCGATCCCGTCTTCATCGCAGGGGGCAGAAACTGGCACGGCTACTTACGGAGGAATGCCCCAGGGCGCAGGGAGCAGGATGCAATCGGGGGGGGGGAGCAGGAGAGAAGGGGAGGAGGGGACCCCCTCGCCCCTTTCCCAAGAACCCAGGTGTGGGTTCGAAGCACAGATGGATGCCCGAGACGTCTCCTCCCACGTGGGTCTCTGGCCTTGTCTCGACATGTTCCCTCTTTGGCACTCAACCAGAGCCGAGAAGCAAAGCTGCCAAGACTGTGGCATCCGCCGACTGAGCTAGAACAGGTTTTCCCACCCTGCCCTGCCTTCAGTACCCCTGGGTATCCCCCCCCAGGAGAAGGGCACCGGGAAGGAAGCGTCCCTCAACCACGGATGCAGTCCGATAGACTGCTTCGCTCTTTGGAGGTTTCGCTTAAGGAGGAGAGGCAATTTCCTAGAAGGGGCAAAGCACCCCCACGCATCCTTGAATATGAAATTTCAAACTGGTGCCCAACAGATCCAGTTGATACCTCTGGCGCTGTGGGCATCACCAGCCTCTCCAGGTTTCCAGACCTGAATCTTTTTATCCAAGGGGGAACACCATCAAGGCAGAGGCCAGCTAAGCATCTCTACAATAACCACAGCCAGGACCCAAAAGCCAAAAAAAGAAAGAGAAAGAAAGAAAGAGGGAGAGAGAGAGACAGACAGACAGACAGAAAGAAAGAAAGACAGAGAGAGAGAGAGAGAGAGAGGAAAGAAAGAAAGGAAAAAAGAAAGAGAGAGAGAGAAAGAAAAAAGAAAGAAAAAAGAGAAAGAGAGGGAGAGAGAGAGAGGGAGAGAGAGACAGAAAGACAGAAAGAAAGACACAGAGAGAGAGAGAGAGAAAAGAAAGAAAGGAAAAAAGAGAGAGAGAGAAAGAAAGAAAAAAAAGAAAAAAGAAAGAGAAAAAAAGCCAAAAAAAGAAAGAGGGAGAGGGAGAGAGAGAGACAGAAAGACAGAAAGAAAGACAGAGAGAGAGAGAGAAAAAAAAGAAAGGAAAAAAGGAAAAAAGAAAGAGAGAGAGAGAAAGAAAGAAAAAAGAAAGAAAAAAAAGCCAAAAAAAAGAAAGAGGGAGAGAGAGAGAGACAGAAAGAAAGACAGAGAGAGAGAGAGAGAGAGAGAAAAGAAAGAAAGGAAAAAAGAAAAAGAGAGAAAGAGAAAAGAAAGAAAAAAAGAAAAGAAAGGAAAGAAAGAAAGAAAAAAGGAAAGAAAGAAAGAGAGAGAGAAAGAAAAAAGAAAGAAAGAAAAAAAGGAAAGAAAGAAAGAAAAAAGGAAAGAGAGAAAGAGAGAGAGAAAAAAGAGAAAGAAAGAAAAGAAAAGAAAGAACGTAGATTGCATCTAAACCTGGAGGTCTCCATAAGGCTGACACCCCCTCCCCACTCCAGCCACAAGTTGCAAAGTATTTGGGGGTGCAAAATCCAGCAAAGGAGACTTTTAATTATTTATTTCCTCCTCTCTTCTCCCAAACTTGCTCATTCTTGCCTCTCTCAGAATAGAATAGAATAGAATAGAATAGAATAGAATAGAATAGAATAGAATAGAATAGAATAGAATAGAAAATATGAAGAATAAAATAGAAAGCATGAAGTAAAGTAGAAAGAATAGAATAGAATAGAATAGAATAGAATAGAATAGAATAGAATAGAATAGAATAGAATAGAATAGAATACCAGAGTTGGAAGGGACCTTGGAGGTCATCTAGTCCAACCCCCTGCTCAGACAAGGAACCCTACACCACTTCAAATGGTTGTCCATTTCTTCTTAAAAGCTTCCGGTGTTGGAGCATTCACAACTTCTGGAGGCAAGTTGTTCCACTGTTTAATTGTCCCCACTGTCAGGAAACTTCTCCTTAATTCTAAGTTGCTTCTCTCCTTGATGAGTTTCCACCCCTTGCTTCTTGTCCTTCCCTCAGGTGCTTTGGAGAATAGCTTGGCTCCCTCTTCTTTGGGGCAGCCCCTGAGAGATTGGAAGACTGCTATCATGTCTCCCCTTGTCCTTCTTTTCATCAAACTAGACATACCCAGTTCCTGCAACCATTCTTCCTATGTTTTAGCCTCCAGTCCCCTCATCCTCTTTCCTGCTCTATTCAAGATGCTTCTAAAAATTCTCTTTTTTTTCTCCTCCTCCTCCTCCTCCTGAACTGACAGGAGCCAGAAGAGCTGAAATACATAGGAGGAGGAGGAGAAATGAGGCTGATTTATAAAGCCAGTCCTTGCATCCTCCTCTCGAGGGATGGGCTAAACGATTTAAACTCTGCCTTAAGATGCTGTGGAAACTTGCGGAAGCCACAGATTCTGAACGGATTTTCCCTGGGTAGGAAGGGCCATGCCTCTGTTTTGCTCTAAGAACCTAACTTTTTCTCTGCTCCAGTCTGCAGGAGTTTTGTGATTTTCGTGTCCGGTTCTGGATCTTTGGGACAATTATTCCAACTTTTTTTTTCTTTTCTTCTCCTGCTGCTGGATTTCGGTTGGTCCCGGAGAAATAACTTTGCAATTGACTGGAAGTCTCTGGATCTCTCTGCAAAATTTGAACACGGAAAGTTATCAGTTTTTTCTTGAGGTTCAGATGCTGAATTGTCTCCCTTCTTCCTCTCTACCCTTTTTTCCTCCGGGGTTTTCCTTATCCTGGGATGCTCTGGCAAACATAACTTGTCGGAAATTTTATTAGACACGGATTTAAACCTGGATTTGAGCCGCCGCTCCTGTGGACTTGGTTGGACAATAACTCTGTTTTAATCTTTGGCTGCTGCCCACAAGATTGGACTCCTGTTCCAGAGGGTGAGTCGATTTTTAGAATCCTTTTCCATCCGCCTTTTCCAGGTTTACAAACCGTTCTGCGGCGTTTCGCTGGCTGGAGTCTAGGGCCACACTTTGTGCTAAATTCGACTTATAAAAGGGTATGTTGGGGGAAAAGATCAGATTTTTTTTTCCTTTCCTGATAATCTGAAAAGATGTTTCTTTCTCTCTCTCTTTTTTTCCCCCCTGAATCCTTAAGTGGAAGATGCCGTTGATTATTTGTATCTTATGACTATCATTGAGTGTTGTACCTTATGATTCTTGACGAACGTATCTTTTCTTTTATGTACACTGAGAGCTTCTGCACCAAAGACTCACACTTGGCCAATAAAGAATTATTTCTATCAGTCTGTCTGTCTGTCTGTCTGTCTATCTATCTATCTATCTATCTATCATCTGTCTGATTGTTTCCTAGTATGAGTTGATTGTATGTCCGTCATTAAGTGTTGTACCTTATGATTCTTGACTATCTTTTCTTTTATGTACACCGAGAGCTTCTGCACCAAAGACAAATTCCTTGTGTGTCCAATCACACTTGGCCAATAAAGAATTCTTTCTATCTGTCTGTCTGTCTGTCTGTCTGTCTGTCTATCTATCTATCTATATCTATCTATCTATCTATCTATCTATCTATCTATCTATCTATCTATCATCTCTCTCTCTCTCTCTCTCTCTCTCTCTCTCTCTCTCTCTCTCTCTCTCTCTATCTCTATCTATCTATCTATCAGATTATTTCCTAGTATGAGTTGATTATATGACTGTCATTGAGTGTTGTACCTTATGATTCTTGACGAACGTATCTTTTCTTTTATGTACACCGAGAGCTTCTGCACCAAAGACAAATTCCTTGTGTGTCCAATCACACTTGGCCGATAAAGAATTCTATTCTATTCTATTCTGTTTGGCCACAAGGACTGTTGTACAGTTTGGGATCTGCAGTAAATACTTCAACCTGTTTTGTGGATTCAGCCGCCTGCTTCGTAATCATGCCTTGCACAGGTCCACGAACACAGGCTCAAATCATACGTGAGCGTGATGCGGTTCATACCTTCGGCTTCCGCGCTTCCAAACTTTAAAAGGAAACAAATGTGAAATTCCACATTGCATGCCCAAAGGGAGATGCGGCCAGTCAGCCTTTCTTCGCATTTCGAAAATTAATCACTTATCATTTTATGTTTATCCTACAACAATAGTGACCGCGATCGGTTTTGTCTCTGGGGGGAAAAAAAGAAGGAAGTTTGACTTGCGACTTCTTTGCCGTAAACATTTGCACACCTTGTTTTTTTTTCTACTGGAAGGTGGGTGTGTTTATTTGGGGTGTCAATCATGGGAACAAAGTTATCTTCAGAGATTCGCCTAGAAAGGCAGGCAAAGAGCAGTCACAGATGGACACACCTGAATGGACCGGAGATGCATCCATGCCAAAGAAATAATGTACTTTTTCCCCTCCCTTTCAGCTATAAATTGTACCAGCAATTCCAAAAAATTGTGTTGGAAGGAGTGAGTAGGTCGCTAGCAATTTCCAAATTATTTTCCCCCCTGCGCCAGACAGCAAAAGCTCAAAGATGCTAGTCCATAAGATAATAATAATTCTTCTTTACCCACCCACTTTTTTGTGTGTGAACGGAGGGAGCAAACCGGCATCTCTTCGCCACTTATCAAGGCCAGATATTTTAAATGCTCCCTCCCCAATACACTTTCTTTCCTCTCATCCTCCCCTGTGATGGATGGTTTGAAAGAGGAGAAACCTTCGCAAATAAATCAGTTGCAGATGAAAAACGTGCTAGAGGGAACTGGGTTTTTTTGTGTTTTTTTTGCAGCCATTAAAATATTTCCATCTGTCTTTCCTCGGATCCTTTCTCTGCTCAACAATAAAAAAAAAAATCTGTGAAAAATCCCAGGCTGGAAATGTTTTTAGGAACATCTTCTAATCCTCTCTCTCTCTCTCTCTCTCTCTCTCTCTCTCTCTCTCTCTCTCTCTCTCTCTCTCTCTCTCTTCCTTACTGCTGATTCAGAATGAAAAAGAAGGATCTGAAATGTATTAATTTGGGCCTGACTTTGAATACCAGAGGGGAAAAAAACATCGTCTTTCAACAACCAGAAGACAAACTGTCTTCTTACTGTTTAAAAAAAAAAATGAAGTTAAAACCTTGCGTGCGTTTAAAAAAAAAACACAATTTTGCGGTTACCCGAAGGGACTTTTTTAAAAAAAAACCAAAAACCTATTATTACCTCTGTTAAAAATGACATTTACTTGGGCTTCCCTTAAGGGGTGAAATTAAACGCCGTATTTGTTTTAAGGCGATTCTAAATAGTTGGACCGTCCAATTCGCTTTATTAGAGATTGACACCGTTCATATTATAACATCTCCCTGGCAATTTTGTGCAGTGGCTGTTGTTATTATTATCCACTTAAAAGAGAATCGGATCAAATAATGCTCAGCTTCCATGAGTTTTTTTTTTTCCCCCCCCTTAAAATTGAGAAAAAGACAAGTTGGACCAAACAAGCGAATGAAACTATCCATGAAGTCGGTTTTAAAAAATAAAATAAAAATACAGGAACTCACCCCATTTAAAATCACTCTGTGGTTTTATATTTACTTAATAACACGACGTATCCCCTTTTATACTTTTGCTCTTCCAGAATTGGGTGCTGAATCATTTGCGGGAGGTAGACTACTCCTGGATAGGAAGGCTCTACTTTGTTTTCCTCCTTCTGTATCTGGCCTCTTAAAAGGGGGCAACAAAACCTTTTAAATCAAGATTTAAAATTAATTTAAAGCAGTAGACACTCAGTGAGGGAAAGCAGAAATTCTTTAAAGTGGACAGACGAAGCTTTTAAGCAGATTCTTAATACCTGGAGTGAGGGGAGGGGGTTTCTAAAATGTCTTCCCCCCCCCCACACACACACACACTACTACATCCTCATTTACAATTACAATTTCTGATTTATTTTAATCATCCCCTTTTTTTTCTGGGTGATTAAAAGCTCCGACACCTTTTTGCTTTTTTGACTAAAGAGGAACTCTTGCTTTCGCTCTTTAATGATTCGGGCTTTTCAATCCGAAAACGTGCCCCATCTTGTCTTCCCCCTGAGAAGCCAAACCGGATTAGGCCAAGTTAGGACTTGGAGAGGAAAACTGGTTGGGAACATCCGATGTTCCTTGCTCCACTCCCAGGATCTAGGATAGGAAAATTGGGAGTCTAAAAACCTGGTTAGCTTGGTTCCTTCCACGCCCCTTGGTCTCTCCAAAGGTGACTTGTGAGTTTCCCTTTCCTTCTGAAGCTAACCATGATTGCTACTCCCCTTGCGATCCTGGCTTGGGAGAAAAGAGACCACTTTCTCCAGAAATAGCCATGATCGCAACCTGATTGCACAATGGTGTTTTTTGAGGGTCTTAAGGTTTCGTGGATGTTCAAATCAAGTTAGAAGTGAGCAAAACACTCTTTTTTTTTCTAAGTTCGCCTCCGGATCTCTGAGCATCATTGTGGTCCTGGTCCACGGACCAACAGACCTAACATCTCATGTCAGCAGTTTATAAATCGTTTCAGGCATGCTCTTTCAGGCGGTAAAATCCTGCAACTCTGTGAACAGGTTAAAACTGTTTTTTTATTCCCAGGTGGTTTTGGACTCACCTGGCTAATAGTGGCTGCCATCCCTTTTAGGGTGGAAGAAGGGTTATTTATCTTTGCTTTTTTGGTGGCTTTTTAAAGCACAGTTAGGATTTAATTCTGATTTATTTATTTATTTTTGGGTCTTGGCCTGACGAGAAATGTTGCATGCTACACAGAGCCCCTTAAAGCAGATCATACATGCTAGAAATAAAATAAAATAAATTTTCCCCCGAAAATAAGACCTCCGCTGATAATAAGCCCAATTGGGCTTTTGAGCGCATGCGCTAAAATAAGCCTTTCCCCGCCCCTCCCGAAAATAAGCCTTCCCCGAAAATATTTAAATGCAGAACTGGAAATCAGATAAGACGGCAAGAGGAGCCCCGTTTTGCTGCAGGGGCCCCAAAATAATAAGACCTCCCCAAAAATAAGGCCAAGCGCTTATTTCGAGGTTCAAAAAAATATAAGACAGGGTCTTATTTTCGGGAAAACACGGTAAACACTGAAAATACATAAATAAAATGCTCCTTCCTCATCACCTACCACCAAGGGAGTGGAATACCTGCCCTCTGCTGCCTGTTTTACTTACCTGCATTATTTTATTTTATTTTTTGTAATAATAATCTACATTATCGTAATAATGCAGCTGCTAAATTGGGTCCTGCTATGTCTCTGTGGGGGGAAAAAAGTCATTAATTTGGGGGAGAAATAGGATTTATGTTTTCGAAGTTCATTTGTTGCAAGGACGGGAGATTTGTCTGTAGTTTTATTTGTCCGCTAAAGGGGGGGGGGGTGTGACCTGGCTTTTAAATTTATAACTGTTCCCAATTCTTCTTTGAATGTCTCTTTAGCTTGGTTTTCTTGAAATAAAAGCTGCACCATTCTTTTTTTCAACAGTTTAGCCGGATCCCACCTGCTGTCTTTTGTCTCCTTTTTCTAATAAAAGAGGGGTGGGGAAAAAAAGAATCTTTTTGTTCGGAAATTAGAATTTTAGCATTTTTCTCCCCCCTCGGTTGGGCTATTCACTAAAATGCTGTTGTTTATTTTTTTTTTTTTTAAAAAAGCCAAGGATCAGGAAAGGGTAAAACAGGATAGCTCGTTTTAAGAAAAAAGTCCTGTGCCTTTCGCATGGCATCCAAGACCATCATCCTCAGCCCAATGCCCAAACGAGATAATCGCAGCTTCAAATTGCGAGACGGAAAGCGATTTGAACTCTGGATGCTAACAGCATCTCTGCAAAGATGCATGTATCTTTTTTTTCCTCCAATCTGTCTTAACTAGAGAAAGAAAGAGAAAGGGCTCGGTTCTTCTCTAGATTTGCACACCTAAGAAGTCACCAACAAACAATGTGTGTTGGTGAGTGAATCTTTCTTATTTCCCACCGAGTTAACAAATCTGATATGGCTGCACATTTTTTTCCCCCTTTCTTCGAAAAGCAAAGCAAAACGCTTCTGTAGAACTATTCCGTTCGCTCTGGATTACGCTACGAAATTTTCTGCCGCTGCTTTGCCTCTTCCCTGTTGGCATCTTTCATCTTTGCCCTAATTTTGGTTTTCGCTTGGCAGGCCGCCCTCGTCCTCTCACCCTCGAGGAGGAGCCGACCTTGCTCAACTCCCAGAGTAGAATTGCGTCTTTTCCAAAGGATCGGGAAGGACTGAGCAATCAATTAAAAAGATGTAAATAGGCTGAATGGGTTCACCGCAGGGGGACGGACTCCAGGCCGATGGTATTTATTCCACCGTAATTGCGGCACGCATACCTTACGTAATGTATTAGAGGCGAGTTATTATCCAAAGAAAGACTTTAGACATATACACGCACGAGCCAGTCTATCTACCTGTTTATCATCTTCTGCTAAGCCATCTTAGAACAGAACGGAACGGAACAGAACAGAACAGAACAGAATAGAAAATATGGAATGTAATGGATTGAAGAAAAATTAGAATAGAATAGAAAATAATGAATTGAATGAATTGAATTGAATAGAACAGAACAAGGAATGGAATGGAATGGAATGGAATGGAATGGAATGGAATGGAATGGAATGGAATAGAATAGAATAGAATAGAATAGAATAGAATAGAATAGAATAGAATAGAATAGAATAGAATAGATGAAATGTAATGGATTGAAGAAAAATTAGAATAGAATAGAATAGAAAATATGGAATGGAATGAATAGAATAGAATAGAACAGAACAGAATAGAATAGAATAGAAAATATGGAATGGAATGGATTGAAGAAAAATTAAAATAGAATAGAATAGAAAATATGGAATAGAATAGAATAGAATAGAATAGAATAGAATAGAATAGAATAGAATAGAATAGAATAGAATAGAATAGAAAATATGGAATGTAATGGGTTGAAGAAAAATGAATAGAACAGAACAGAACAGAATAGAATAGAAAATATGGAATGGAATGGAATGGAATGGAATGGAATGGAGTAGAATAGAATAGAATAGAATAGAATAGAATAGAATAGAATAGAATAGAATAGAATAGAATAGAATAGAATAGAATAGAATAGATGAAATGTAATGGATTGAAGAAAAATTAGAATAGAATAGAATAGAAAATATGGAATGGAATGAATAGAATAGAACAGAACAGAATAGAATAGAATAGAAAATATGGAATGGAATGGATTGAAGAAAAATTAAAATAGAATAGAATAGAAAATATGGAATAGAATAGAATAGAATAGAATAGAATAGAATAGAATAGAATAGAATAGAATAGAATAGAATAGAATAGAAAATATGGAATGTAATGGGTTGAAGAAAAATGAATAGAACAGAACAGAACAGAATAGAATAGAATAGAATAGAAAATATGGAATGGAATGGATTGAAGAAAAATTAAAATAGAATGGAATGGAATGGAATGGAATGGAATGGAATAGAATAGAATAGAATAGAATAGAATAGAATAGAATAGAATAGAATAGAATAGAAAATATGGAATGGAATGGAATGGAATGGAATGGAATAGAATAGAATAGAATAGAATAGAATAGAATAGAATAGAATAGAATAGAATAGAATAGAATAGAATAGAATAGAATAACAGAGTTGGAAGGGACCTTGGAGGTCTTCTAGTCCAACCCCCTGCTTAGGCAGGAAACCCTACACCACTTCAGACAAACGATTATCCAACCTCTTCTTAAAAATTTCCAGTGTTGGAGCATTCACAGCTTCTGGAGGCAAGTTGTTCTTGTTTGATTTCTTGTTTGATTTCCTGAAATCACACTCATTTGCAAGCCAATGAGACAGACTGCCTTCGTTTCCCCAGGACTTTTGCTACTAGGAGAATTTTCTTTCTCTTTATATAAATTAAATTAGAGCCTACCTTGAGATAAGCTCAGTTCCTGGTCACCTCACACTGAGACATTCGTCCCCATGTTTTTCTTCAAAGCATTTATCCAGTCTTCCTCCAGGGATGCTTCGTGCAAATCCCTATTTCTATCCTAAATCTTTGCCCATTTCCTTGTGATCCACCATTCAAACCAGATTATTTTTTTTTCAATAGATCAGTCCAATAAGGATCAGCTCAAGTTTACAGTTTCACCCTGGAAAAAGTTTGCTAGAGCCTTTCCTTTGATTAAAATGCATCAAGTTTTCACAGGCTGCATTATAAATTGCCCAACTCACCTAGGTTATCTGAAATAATTCAGAATTCCTTCCTGAGTTTAGTCTGGTTATGGATCCTTTTTGGCTCCACATCTGTGAATGACAGCCCCTGTTAGAGGAAAATATGAAAATATTTATACCATTCCATTGCCTTAAATCAGCAACCCCCATTCTGTGGGCGATTGTCCCAAACAAATAACAACACTCAATCTTGCTTAAGGCTTTTTTTTCAAAACTTTTTGGAGTATTGTCATGACCAGAACATTGGAAATAATGTCAAATTATAGCAGGGGGAAGTGAAAAAGTTTGGAAATATTTTACCCCACCTAAGGATAAAATGCAGATGATATCTTTGGTTTAAAAACCCAATTTCTCTCGAATGGTTAGGGCAGCCCTGCGTCGCTTACCAACTTCCCAGTTTTGGAAATGAAACATTGAGATCACAGTGGAAAAATGTTCACAGACCCAGAAAAAGTTACTAAAGGAAGGGCACGACCGACGTTTTGTTCCTTGGACAAGTCACCACCAGGAAATCTCAACAATGTAGTTTGGGAAGTCAAACCTCACAGAATATTTTTGCCGAGAAAACAACATGGATATTTCCAGGAAGACAACACAGCATTTGTAGTTTTAACTTTTGTTTTATCTTTATTTTTTTTTAAAGCAAACTTTGCAAAATAAATAAATAAATAAATCCATATCTATCGATTTGCCTTTCCTTGCAGTGACCCCTGCTGGCCATATGCTAAATTGCAGTCTTTTTTCCCTGCTTAGCTATGTATAAGAATTTTGAATTATAGTGTAAAATTCTATTTCAATCAGACTTCTGCTCTTCTAAACCCTTTCTTGGAATGATTTGTTGTGGTTTCCTTATAAAATTCTACCTGCCTGCAAAAAAGGCTACATAACACCCTTCCATTTAAATAAAAAAAACCCAACTAATTAGTCTATTGTTTTATTTTTTTAAATACAATTTTCTTTGCATTGCATCTATTTTGTTTACACTACTTCAGGGGGTGCTTCTTCATTCCTAGATAAGCTCTTTAATGAAGTGTTTGATGTATGCAGAATGCCTTCAGATGCAGAAATGCAAACTCATTATGGACTGCAATCTTCTTTTAACAATTCCAATTCTCGACAAGAGGAATTGAAGAAGAATTCTCTGAATTCTGAAGAATCTCTCTTTAGAAATGTGGAAGGATTTTAAAAAAGAAATAGAGTAGTCTTGAGGTTTGGTGGTGTTTTTTTTTATACAAGTAGTCCTCGATTTACAACCGTTCCTTGAGTGATCATTCAAAGTTGCAACATTTCCGTGGGCATGTGATCAAAATTTGGACGCTTGGCAACTGACTCATAGTTATGACGGTCACAGCGTCCCAGGCAGTGGTCAAATCTACAATTTGTTACTCCTGGTTCTGTGGGCGTGGCTTGGTGGTGATGGTGGTAATGTGACTGGGTAGGCTTGGCCAATTTTTTTAACTTTTAAAACCATTTTTTCTACAACCTCTTCGGCGAAGAGGTTGTAAAAAAAATGCTTTCAAAAGGCTCTGACGATCCCAGCTGAGTTGCCTGTTCGGCAGGGGCTTTTTTTCTTTTAAATGCCTCTGACGATCCCAGCTGAGTTGCCTGATCAGCAGAGGCTTTTTTTCTTTTAAATGCCTCTGACGATCCCAGCTAAGTTGCCTGATCAGCAGAGGCTTTTTTTTCTTTTAAATGCCTCTGACGATCCCAGCCGAGTTGCCTGATCAGCAGAGGCTTTTTTTCTTTTAAATGCCTCTGACGATCCCAGCCGAGTTGCCTGATCAGCAGAGGCTTTTTTTCTTTTAAATGCCTCTGACGATCAGGCAACTCAGCTGGGATCGTCAGAGGCATTTAAAAGAAAAAAAAGATTTTTTTTTCTTTTAAAAGCCTTTGACGATCCTAGCTGAGCTGCGCGATCATCAGAGGCTTTTTTTTTTTTTACTTTTAAAAGCTCTTTTTTGGACGAAGAGGTGGTAGAAAAAATGCTTTTAAAAATTATTTTAAAAGCCTCTGATGATTGTGCAGCTCAGCTGGGCATTGGGCGGGGGGGCAGGGATTTTTGCTAACAGTTCTCCGAACCACCCGCCTCCATCGCTACCGGATCGGGCGATCCGGTCCAAACCGGGAGCATTTCACCCCGGTCCCAGGAGTTATGTGCAAAAGTAGTATGCACTTACCTTTGCTATCAGTTTGCAAATGTGAGCGAACTTAACAACCTTAAGAAATGCAGTGATTCGTTTAATAACCGAGGCGACCGGGGTCTGAAAATGGGGCACAGCTCACTTAAGAAACGTCCTGCTTAACAACAGAAATCTTGGGCTCAATTGTGGTCGTTAAATCCTATGTGTATGGCCTGCAAATTTTGAGACAGGAACTGGCAGAGAGCGAGACAGAGGGGGGGCAAAAAAATGTTCTTTTCCAACCAATTAAAAAGTGCGTTTGAACCCACTTCTAGGTTTCCGTTGATGCAAGCCACAATGCTAAGACTTCTGCTGAGCGCGTTCTTCCCTTGCCTGAGCTTAGCTGCCCCGTCTCATATTAACAAACTCGCTCTATTTCCGGATAAGAACGCCTGGTGCGAGGCCAAGAACATCACCCAGATTATCGGACACAACGGATGCAATTCGAAATCCATCCAAAACAGGTAACGGTCCTAACTCAGCCTAATGATTCCGCCGTCTCTTTTAAAGCCTGGTGGTCAGACGTTGCTCCCTTTGCATTATTTATTTATTTATTTATTTATTTCAATTTATATACCGCCCTTCTCCCCGAGAGGGGGACTCAGGGCGGTGAACAACCAAATTAAAACACATATAATACAAATATTAAAAAATTTAAAATCAGATTAAATCGATTGGCGTTCCAAAATAAAAGTCTCAAACCCCCGTTAAAATACCCAATTTAAAACCCCAGAAATTAATGCTACCAAAAATTTTAAAACCCCATTAAAATCAATCAAGCAAGGCCGGCTTGTTGGAATAAATAAGTCTTAAGGGCCTTTCGGAAAGCGCGGAGGTCCGGGATCAAACGAATTTCAGGAGGCAGCTCGTTCCATAGGGCGGGTGCCCCCACAGAGAAGGCTCTCCCCCTGGGGGCCGCC